>DWON01007587.1:0-12786 GCA_018251015.1 Phocides pigmalion okeechobee
TACACCAATACATGACAGAAATATTCAATAAATGTTAACAAGTTAAGTGTCAGCACAATTATAAGCGACGACAGCATGTAAAACATCGTGATATTTAACAATTAATAATATATTAAAAGAATACAATTTAAATAGGTATTTGTTACTGTTAATTTTTTTATATAAAATTAAAATTTTGAGGTAATTAAAATGGAAATGAAATGAATATAATCGCAGAAGTTACACATTTTACTACATAACGCTACATTACATTACATCTACCGGACTACCCTGAAGAAAGAATTTTAAAAATAAAACTGGCTGAACGTATATTAAAAGACAAAATATTACATAGCAAATGTACAATGAAAAAACTAGATAAAAACAAAACAATAATGAATCCCAATTTTTTTTATTCATGCGGCATGTATTTTAAAATAAATAAAGAGGTTTCTATTAAGTTCGGGTACTCATGATTAACGCTTTTTAATTGCCGATGTTTCGAACCAGGCGCACAGCTCGTGGTCACGGCTTAACTGCTATTTACTTTATAATGTTATGCACTCGTAGGACGATGTTTTAATTCTTTACTAGTAGGTTGACACGTCCATTTCAAGACAATTTTTTTAATTAACAATCTAAAAAAAAATCTTACTTTCAACTGATAATGAAGTAGATTATATACGTATTTAGCATTTTTATTGCATGACGTCAGACAAAACGTCACTCCGGTTTGAGGTTGGACATAGATGTCCCTGGGCTGCAGCGGCTATTTCAAATCAGCATTGGGTGGCGTGAACGTTCAGATACTACTCTTCCAACATAAGAGAGTAACATTTGATTTCATTCAAACTACACAGGAGCACTGCTGTCACTAATTAAAACTATATGGTATGTTCATTTCTTTTTCATTACTCTTTCAACATAAGAAAGAGTAATATGATTAAATTTTAACCACACAGGAGTACTGCAGAAACAAATTAACATCAGATGGTCTACATGCTCGTTTGCCTTATTCTTCTAACATAAAAAACTAACATATGGTTACATCTAAACTTTACAAGAACGCTGCAGAGGCTAATCAAAATCAGATGCTCTAAATGGTTGCACAAGCTTCCAACATAAAAAAGAATAACATTTGATTACAGTTCAACCGTACAGGAGCGTTGCAGGGGTTAATTAAAATCAGATAGTTTAAATGTTTGCACAAACTTCCAACATAAGAAAGGCTAACATTTGAGGACATTTAAACCATAAAACAGCGCTGGAAAAGCTAATTAAAATCAGATGGCCTAAACGCTCGCTTGCTCAATCTTTCAGCTTGAAAAAGAATAACATTTGAATACATTTTAACTAAACAAGAGGACTGTAGGTGATCACTACAATTAAATGGCCTAAATGAGCATTTAGTCATTAGCACAATTTTCCAACATAAGAAAGAATAACATTTAAGTACACTTAATCCGTATAAGACTCCAACCAGTGTGCATGGAACCTTCCTTGATTTGGCATTTAGTACTTGCAAATCTAGATTATACATAGTAGAAGATAATTTACCCATAAATTAACTTGAATTTTAACGCAACGCCTATCTTGGCTTGCGAGCTCAGTGCGATGATAAATGCTTTGCCTCAATCCTCTATATATAAGAATTGTCTAATTTTTAAAATTGGTTTGGTTTGGTTTATATCGCTTATGTTGTAATATATTGGCATTATTACAACAAAAAAAAACTAGTTTTTACCCGCGGCTTCGCTCGCGTTGAAGCCTTTTAATAAATACCAAACATCATTGCAGAGAGTAATAAATATAAAAAACGGGACCTAACCTCAAAAAAAAATCAGTATTGCTTATAAGTGACACAACAAAATAACATGAAATATACTAAAAATCAAGACAGCTGAAGGTATAGTCAATAAGATATTAATTTGAAAGATTTGAAGTAAAATTTTTTGACAAACAACCATGTCTGCCAAAATATTTTTTGATTTTTTTAATAAACAGTATCCTATGTCTTTTTTAATACCTCTAAGAATGTGTGTACAAATTTTCATGATAATTGGGATAGCAGTTTTGGTGTGAAAGCGTAACAAGCAAACTTACATTCACATTTATAATATTTGTATGGATTTATAATTCGTAGCTCTCTGAAAATTTGTGATTTATTTACTGAAAGGAAAAATGGTGTAGCGCTATTTTGGTAATCTGACAAGACACACAATAGTGTTGTAAAAATTCTTAGGTTTAGATTTAGGTTTACTTTAAATACAAACCATATGTGATTCCTGCTTCAATAAATTTTACAAAATGTATTGTCTATGTAATGCATTGAAAAATTAAAAATCAACGTTCTAATTGACGCACTATTAAAAACATCTATACAAAATAGTCAAAACAAAAAAAAAATATATAACATTTTTCAAAAGAAAAATTGTTATTATAACAGTTTAGAAAAATAAGGGAACAGTGCGTCATTTTAGCGGCCCCGGACAGAACGTACGGGGTCCCCAGGGTAGCCTCGGATCGTAGCAGGGCCCGGCGCAAATAATCCCTGTTTATTGTAAGTGTACTCAGCTCGAGGGTGATCGCGAAATAGCTCGCTAATTTTGATATTTTTTTAAAGAACTACGATACTTTATTTATTTTAGAAGCTATGTTTTAGCCTGTTTCTTTTTAGCAGTTCGTTTCGGTTCTAGCTTCAGTTTCCTGTTTGTATTACGTATGTTATGTTTACAGTTCATAGAAAAGTTGAGCGGGGAGGTACCTTTCGTAATTCGTCGTAAATCTCTTATTGCTGTTGGACTGGTGCGGTTGCCGGCTACGCTTATAAATGACGTGATTAACTTAGTTCTTAGAAGGAGCAACTCGTTTATGTATGATTGTAGGTAGGACTTCAGTTCTGTTTGTAGTTGCAAGTAAATATCCCTGAGCTGCACTGACAGTAATGGATTGATGATGTACTACTCATGCTCACCCATCCAATTCTTGATCACACCCGACTTTGCTTCACTTTGTAAATCGGAAAGTTACTCATGGTCACTCATCCCTTTTTTGACAGCAACCGACGTAGCTTCACTTCGTAGATCAAAAAACTACTCTGTCACCCATGCTATTCTTGACTGCAGCCAACGTTGCTTTCCTTTAGTAAATCGGGAAACTGCTCATGGTCACCCATCCAATTCCTGACCGCAGTTAAGGTTGCTTTACTGTGTAGATCGCAAAACTACTCACGGTCACCCATCCAATTTTTGACCACAGCCAACGTTACTTCAATTTACAGAACGATGCACCAAGCGGATATGCGTTCTAATAATTATTTGTGTGCCCACATCGGCAGTCGTCAACCGGCAGCACATGCGCCGCAATTTGTCATCCCATGATGACACGCCAACGGTCGATTCGCCTGATTTATTAAATGCATCGCTCTGATGTATTGCCACTTTCCCGAGTGTTATTCCGTTATACTATGTTTGAATTGCTATAAAAACTTCAAATTCTTGTACAAAAAGGTTTTAGAATAGTTCAATCACTATGATACCTCCCCTGTGACCGCCGCTCTTAAGATCCGTCGTAAAGTAATCTCTGAAAAAGTGCGGTTGCCTGCCTGAGTGTTATTCTGTTATCCTATGTTTAAATCACTATAAAAACTTATTAGTTACACAAGATTTTGTTACGTTGACGTAGTACCTCCCCGCTGAATGTATGAATACCCCGATATATCAAACTACTTACATGGCTCGAGGTTACGGCTAAATTTTGACCACGAGCCACTGGTTCAAACTATCGACAACCAAAAATCAAAAAACTTTAATCGTGGGTACCCGGTACACATTGAAAAATAACGAATATTGATTGCCGATATTTCCAACCAGTTCCAGACCAACGGCTCGTGGTCACGGCTAAACTCCGAAATATCGGATCAAAAGTCGTAACCGCCCGGTACGTAAAACAACGATTGTATTTTATAACAATTCGTTCATAACGAAAAAGAACATTAATTCGTAATTTAAAGCACAAAAATGTGTAGTGCCAGTCTGTAGTATCCAATTAAACCAATTAATGTGACCAATTTAACCGATATAATTGATTAACTCCGTCAATCGTAATTGAACACAAACAACGACGATGTCATATTGGACACATGCTGTTATTTGTCATCGCGATGACACGCCCGCGTTGCCGCTCGATAACTGATTTATTAAATGCACGCGATGATGTATTGCGTTCGTTTTGCTGTTAACCCATTCTACTTGTTTCTGTTATCAATCTGTTAGTAATCCGTAATTGGGTTTAAGTTATTTATGTAAGGAATATTTATTAAGATTAAGAGTTGTGATTTTGTTAATAAATAAGTAATCGATCCGTAACTAAATTTGTAATTGACTTTCAATTATTTATGTAAAAAAAAAATAGATGAAATCAATCCATTATTAAATCCGTAATTGTGTTTAAGTTATTTATTTATATAAGAAATGTATGTTTAGATTAAGAGCTGCAATTTTATTAATAAATAAATAAATTATGAATCCATTATTAAAGCCGTAATTGGCTTTAAGTTATTTATGTAAGAAATATTTAATAGAAATAAATAAATACTTTGTATGGGCTGGGTTTTTTTTATTGTGAAAAGGTAAGAAACGGGCATGCAGACCACCTGATGTTAAGTGGTCACCGCAGCCCATGGACAACCACGTCCAATCTCAAATAGAACAGAAGTTCTATTTAAGGACGAACGCGGATGCGCTCCTACTCTTGAGAACTAAGATGGTCGCCACCAATCATGTGTATCCGGCAACCACACCTCCCCAACCGAAACATAATTCATGAAGAACATGTCGCTTTACAGCGGGTTATGAGGGTGGCGGTGGTGCGGCCCCGGGCGAGCTCTAACGGCTCTACCACCTTTAAAATGTAGGTAGGTTTATGTAGGTATTTTCACTACTAATCTTTGTCTGTCTCTAGTGAATAGTTCAAAATAATACGAATTTGCTACAAACACTGTAAAATAGAGTTACGTTAATTACTTTTGCGTTATCTGGGATCTTATCCTTCACTGATCGACATAACATCTTAATTTCGGTCATGAAACTTTATAACTTACATCGGGTTCAGACAAATCGATTTAAGTTGATCAATTACTTATCGAAAGTGTAAAGCACAAAACACTCACTGCCGGTTCTGGGAATTTAAAAATAACTTACACTTTTTCAGTTTTTTTGATGTTTAATGTAAAAAAAATTGAACGCAAAATAAATAATGATAAAATATATACAGATGCGATATTGTTTTTTTTTCACTAAACTTAATGGCAAATAAGAATATATATTTTTATTTTGAATATTAAAGTTTAAGTTTCGTGTCACCTAAAAATATATTTAAACTATAACAGATTTTCTTTAAGTATTAATAAGCGGAAGAATCAAATTTAAAGGTACCACTGCTACCTGTATAATACATTGTAAAGTAAGTATTATGTTTCGTTTCAAAAGGTGTGGTTGTTGGGTATGTAGCCGACAACCAGAGAAGCGCCCATCTTATCCTCAATAATAACAACGCATCTACGTACTTCACTGAGATGACTCAGTTCTATTTAAGTTTGTTAATATAAGTCCACTGATTGCAACCATCACATAGCATCAGTCATTTGTTTTCTATGTTTCTCATACATAAGTAATGTAAGTTAACGTTGGTCGCATACAACCTTAATTAAACTGTTAGTTCAACTTGATCTTCGTTGCAAAGTAAAATACTAACATGAGGTAAAAGCAACAAACTGTACCGCTACGAACAAGCATGCCGCCCACCTGACGTTAAGAGATCGTGGCTGCAGATAAACAACTTCATAGATACTCCTAATTTAATTCAATGGAAGATGCGTTGCTTGAGTTCAAATGGAACACCTTGACAGTGTGAATGTACCTTAACAGTCCCTCCAACGAAGAATACTGCAGTTACACTGCTGCTTTACAGCGGAAAAGACAGTGATTGAAATTATTTCATGATTCAAATTCCACCACGCTTTTTTGTGTGAGAAGAGTAGCAAATGATCATGCAAACCACCTGATGTTAAGTAGTCGCAGCCCATAGACATCCATGTACAAACACAAACACGACCGAAATCGTATTTGAGCTCGAACGTGGCTGCGTTGTTACTCCTGAGGACTAAGATGGTCGCCTTGCTTCAAAATGTAGCTGGCAACCGCACCTTTCTAACCGAAACACAAGTAATGCTTTACGGCAGATTGTGTGGGCGGTAATAACTCCCCGGTCGAACTATAGTACTCCCACCTTTGAAATTATTACTACTTTTCCATTTTAGTGAAGATACTAACAGGCAACAAATTTGTCAGATGTATTCAAACCACTCATAAAGCCTCTGAGTAGTTTTAACGATAGCTGTTGGTTGATAGCAACTGGGAATTAATTAACGAACTTCGAAGTCCAAAATATATGACTATTTTGGTTTATTAATTACTTATGCCCTGTTACGGACTAAGCCGAAGTAGGACCGGAGATAAGAGCCCTATTAACAGAACTTGGCCCAGACCGATATAGTATCCATTAAGTTAGACTCTCGAATTCTGAGTCCCTTGTATTATTAGCACGAATACCTATTCGTATTTGAGATAACGACAACATAACAATAAGAAATTATCCTTTGTTCTTCATGTCCCTATTTACAAGTATATCAATATCTACATATTATGTCATAACTAGCGACCCGGCCCAGCTTCGATCGGGTAATAGAGTTTATATTTACTTATACTATTTTTTCATACATGCATTCAGTCATTACCTGCAAAAACTAAATTAGAAATATCTATTTCGAACTACGACTGGATTACCATATTGAATATAACTATTTCAATTTCTCGCCCAATTAACGCAAAAACTTAACTTATTATGCACCAAAACCATTCTCAGGAATCACTCTATCTGTTGTTGAAAACAGTGACAAAGTTCGTCCGTACTTTTTGAGTTTATCGCGAACAGACAGACAGACAGACGCGACGGGAGACTTTTTTATAGTATTTATAGGTATTGTTCTAACCTAAACAGGTCATCAAAAAGGAATATAAGAAATGAAAAATGAATTTTATACTAACATTATTTTATTTTTTATTCATAAGTTCTCTAACACAACAATACAATACAAAAAGACGTATATAACAGAAAAATATAGAGCAAGGGATGTTTATCTAACATCTTCATTCTACATAATAACACGTGAAATCCAACACTGGAACACACTGGTAACACTCAATACTGGAATTCAGCACACTATGTCATGGTACCACCTGGTACTTAGTTGCGCGGTATAATATAGTAAGTCTGAACGTACTAACCTTGCTCACATAGGCCTCACTGAAAATCAGCGCTGAGGTGAGCTTCTCGGTTCCCCTCGGCATACGCTGAATGAGGGCCTTTTCTCATTATAATAACGCTGTTATTGCAGTACAAAATGTATGTATATATATATATATATTCATCAAATATTTAATATTACATAATTGTACTTTTCTCTCTCTTTATACTTTGGTTTCTTTCCTTTTGTTTCATTATATCAATTGTGTTTTCTTTTTTCAATATTCCTGTTGTTACGATGATGAATAAATATTTTACTATTCTATTCTATTCTATTCTATTCTATTCTATTCTATTCTATTCTATTCTTTCTGAAATAAAGATAAGGATATAAACCGTGATTTCATTTTAACGAAAGAAAATATTTTTTTCAGCACTCCTAACTAGTTAACGACATAATACCCTCCCTACTTCCCCTAACTATTACTTTCTAAATACTTTTCCTCTACGCTAAGGTCGTCTGGAAAAGACCGCAATGTTAGCGATAAGATCGTCTTTTGTTTGTGGCATGTTTTCTTTCTTATCCGTTTTGTCTGTGTATTATATGTAGTATATTGTTTGATAACGTTTTGTATTGTATTTTATTGTATGGTATTGTAATGTAATGTAATGTAAACCCGTGTAAGATCAGTCGCCGTCGAACCAAAAATTCTTAAAACCATATAACAGTCGATCAAATTGTTCAGATACGTGGAACGCACAAACAAGTAACCTCTCTCTTATCAAAGAAATTTTATTGAAACAGAATCTTAGATATAAATTGTAATTACGCCATATAAAGAATAACCTAATTATTAAGAGTATACGTGTGCTAGGAAGCGTATCCTAATTATGATTTCTTTAAAATCTAGATTTTAACCTGTTCCCAAATTATAATGTTGATGTACGCATGTACAATGTTTTATTTATTAAATAAATTATTTATTTTCATATTCACAATGATGAAAATCTTAAAACTAATTATAATAAAAACCTAACCTAACCAATCTAAAGGGAGTCCGTGCCCATGCGGCACAGTGGCAAGAACACTAGCTGCATTCCCCCATTGAATTGCAATTGCAATTCTCTGCGCTACATATGAACCAGCCTTCTAGTCACCGGCGGCGTCGATCAAACGTGGTACTACTTGTTTGAAAATATTTTAAATAAATTGATATTTCCCCTAATTTCAATTTCAATACAATATCATATTATTTTTAAACACTCCTCTTTGCCACGCATTTGTTCTCTATACAATCGGCTTTTTGCATGTAGTACCGAAATAGACATGACTCAGTTGCCAGCCTGAGAAAGACGCTTACCGCACATTTCTGTAAATGAATTACAAACTATTTAATTTATATGTTGTATTATGTAAGTTCCACTTTATGATTTTTTATCTCTTTTCTAATGTATAACATATTAAACATTAAATCTTGTAATTGTTATTTACTGTTAACACCTTAATGATGGGGACATGTCATATTGGAGAAGGATGTACGCACCTGTAACTGGCATGCATACCAGTTATCTTGTTTAGAAGTAAGTTTATTATGTAATATTGTATGTAATGCTGTTGGTGGGTCAATAAATAAATAAATAAATGTCCGCTCGCAGTCTTGTAGCGTCGACATAAACACAGCACTTGTGTTCGCCAGTAATCCATACAAATTTGTATGTACAACACAGGTGTGTACAGCCGCAAGCGCGTTGCGGCGCGCAATACACAGCAGTGTATTGTCTGGCGAAAGTGTTAAGCTCATCCACAGGAAGGTAGACATTTTTTTATAATACGAAAGTAGCAAATGGACATGTAGTCCTGATGATAAGTAGATATCAGTAACCAACTTCATATAGGACAAGAGTCCCACATGAAGTTGATCACACGTTGCTGCTCCTGAGGACTGATGGTCGCCTCGTTTGTGAGTGCAACCACACCTTTTAACCAGAATCTAAGTAAGGTAGAAACAAAACCTCTCCGGTCGAATAGCAAAGGTTCTACCAACTTGCATAGACATCTCCAGATCTAATCCTGGATCTCTCCAGGCCATCAGGAATATCAATGTTTTATCTAATATATACTCTATTGTGTAATGGATACTCGTGAGTAACAATTAACTTGTATATTGGGCACATGAAAAGAGCTATCTCACAACAAATTGCACAATGTGAAGAAGTTAAACAGATAGATCCAATGACGTGTTCAGTAACTGAGTACATCATCAACTCAGGACTCAGGTCTTGGTTCATAGTTTCCAAGTAAATCCAGAGATAAAATAAAAATAATCCAAAGGTTCAAAATTGTACAAGATTTTTACACACTTCAAGTATCAAAAAGTGATTTTTCAAGTCAAACTTGGTCAATTAGAAATTATACAAAAATTGAAGTATATATGTAAATGTAATATAATATTCTGCTAATATTTTGTGCATCTATGCTAAGATTGAGTTCCTTTATTTTGTCATGGCTATGGCAATAGACACTTATGACGCTATTAGAAGTCGGGACTAAGAAAGTCAACAATAGATAATAGATATACAAGCTCTAACCCTACAAAAAGTTCAAATTAGGAAAGTTAACAGTTGATAACAGATAATAAAGCCCTTAATATTCCTAGTTTTGGTTTAGTTAACATTGTAATTCTAAAATTAACATTATTAGATAGAACAATGAAATTTTGAAAGTGGTGGAATTATATCTATAAGAGAAGTACCACAGTCATCCTCATAATCCACCATAAAGCAATTCTATCAGTTGATATTTGTTACCAGCTGCCCTTAAAAGCAAGGCTTATTTTAGTCTTGATTAGCAACACTTATAAGGGCTCAGTAAAGACTTCAGTCCTGTTTACACAGTTCAAGGGATATTTATGACAGGGATCAAAAAAATTTAGGACGGAAGAGCCAAAAGTTGTTGTTTGCAAATTTTCCCATATTTAATAGGCCACTAAAATATGTTTAAAAATTTTTATACATTCTTCACTGGAAGCTTTTGTTGTGGGGAGTGGCTAACACTACATTTATATCAAAAAATGGAAACAGTCTCGGTCACACCTAGGATTAAAATAAAAACTTATAATTGTTTAAGCAAAAAACAGACTTTAGTATTGAAAAATAAAATAATATAACTACATTTACTGATATAAATACAGTATAAAAAATACATGGTTATACCTATGGGTATATTTTAAGGGATTTGTCAATAAAATAATTTATGTTAATTAAAGACTTAATATTTTGCATTGAGCCGCAGGATACTGAAAGCTATGGAAGCTGCAACTACTAAACATTAGACAGCCCACATTTCTATATTTCTCACATAAACATGCACACTTACTTGTAAAATCATGTCTCCAGGCTCAATTCTGCCGTCCAGGGCCACAGCACCACCTTTCATGATACTCCCGACGTAAATACCCCCATCTCCGCCCTTGTTTGACTGTCCCACTATAGAAATACCCAGGAAATTTACTGTATCCATATTCAAAGTCACGGTTATTATGTGCATTGACATCGTAGAGTCGGTTATTGATGAGTAGGAAGAGGTGCGGGACATAACTTGGGGTCGCTTTCGTCTGCGCTGCGGACGTTTTCGCGAGCTCACTTGGAGATGAGACACGCTGCTACAGTCGGTCAGTGCGCGGTCTACGGACGCGTTTGTATGTCTGCCAGTTGTCGTAGTTATCTCCGACTGGCTGTCGAACAAGCTCGTCGAGTCCAAATCCGAGCTAAGCACCGACGCAGTCTCATATTCCAAGCCATGGTTCCCGTACTTCGAATGGCCGTTTATTCTGAGGCCTCTGTACTTGTATTTGTCGCAGGACGCCCTGTGTCCGGGCCGGGAGCTTATCGTGCTGTCTGTGTCCGTGCAAGTGTCTCGGGTTAAGGGAACGGTGGGAGCTCCGTGAACGTTCTGCTTTCCCTTCCCAGCATTACTGTCTGTGCACTGCGACGCCCCGTCAGAAGGGTTCGAGCCCTCCGCCGACACCAGCCACGACACCACGCGACCGTTAAAGCAAGGCAGATGAGCATTGTCATCCACAATTTCCTCCTTCACAACACCAAAATCATCATCCATCGACTTAAAAAAGAACTTATAATTCGGCCTGTTCAATTGGTTTTTGAAGTCCAACAACGTCACTTTTTCCGGTGATATCGGTATTTTAACTAAATACGGCGTCTCCTCATCGTCTATGTAGTAAATAACTTTCGTCTCCTCCATTTTAAAACATTTATTATTGAAAACTAACAACACCCTTACGATCTATAAATATCGGCCGCCATCACAAAAATGGCTATAAAACGTTTCAGGTCTACTCCACCGCGCAGCGCCACTAGCGATAATTTTATTAAGTGCCAAAATTAGTCCTTTCCTGAATTTTGAAAAAAAAAAACCTAATTTAAATATAAATATGAGAAATAATTGAATTTTAATCACGATTTCCCAACTTTTATGACATGTCCTCGTGAAATTAATCCGTAGATTAAACCTAGAAATATCTTATCAGGGAGGAGCTATCATTATCACTGATAAGGTTTTATGCAACAAAAACATTTTGTCCTTGTAAAAATATAACTTAATTTATAGGAATCCATTACAGGAACTAAATTACAATGTGTTACTTAACGAATACAAAAATAATATGGTTGGTAGTTATACGAACACATTTTTAAATGGTAAAGTATTTAATTTTGTATTGTAAAATAAAAAACAAAAAGACTTCTGAAAAGTTCATGGGAAATCTTATTTATTGTAAGTTTTATCAGAGATCGTTTTTTGATTAATGTAATGCCATAACTTTGATAGATTTGCGATAGAGGTCACATTCTATTGAAGAATCGATCTTGCGATTGTTTAAATTAAAATTGTATAAAAGAAAATATTACATGCATATTTTACAGTACGCAGTATAATTTATAGGCAATTGTAAAATGTCTATTAAATAGACTCTTTTTTACTTTTTATATAATAGCAACATTAAAACTAACAATTTTTAATGTGTCTGCTATCATCAGCTGTCAAATTTGAATTCAAAAAGCTACTGTTTGTTTGTTACACATACGGATAAAAATATTTGTATTTTTACATATCATATTATTACAAACCTAATTTTTAAACATGACGTCTTACGTAGATACGAAAGATTCGTGGTGTTTACAAGTAATACAAGATATAAACGATTTCTGCACCAAATTGGATGGTTTGATTATTATGCTCACTGTTCTTTTCAACCAATTTTTTCGTGAACGCTTTACTTACTTTTTTATGCAAATTGCAGAGAAAATCGATAGAGAGCAACAACAATTAAACGCACGAAGGAAAAACAATGAATTGGAAAGCAAAATAGCGCAAGAATTAAAATTAAATGTAAGTTTGTTCTCGGATATATCGCTACTTCAAAACAAAAGGGCCACATCGCGAATAGACCTAATTTTACAGGAGAGCCATTTAAAGTTTTCAAA
>DWON01007588.1:0-12785 GCA_018251015.1 Phocides pigmalion okeechobee
AAAAGCGAATGTATCAAAATATATACATATGATGTACACTTGGGTCGGTGCAACTGTGTCAAAATATTGACATAAAAGTAACGTATCGTGAAAACCTACCCGTTATATTTTCAAAATATATAAAATATACTTTAAGTAATATATTTATACATATATTATTATGAAAGAGTAAGAAACGGGCATGCAGGCCACCTGATGTTAAGTGGTCAATGCAGCCCATGGACAACAATGTCCAATCTCGAATAGAACAGAACTTGTATTTAACGATGGACGCGGATACGTTCCTACTCTTGAGGACTAAGATGGTCGCCTCTAATAATGTGTATCCGGCACCCACACCTCCCCAACCGAAACACGATACATAAAGAACATGTTGCGGGTTATGAGGATGGCGGTGGTGCTACCCCAGGCGAGCTCTAACGGCTCTATCACCTTTAGAAATAATATTAATAATATCTACATTGTGATTTAAAAGAACGACCATTCTACTCTTGCTATAAAGGGAAAGTATAATGTTTCAATTTCATGACAATTTCGTACAGTAGTATCTCTTTGTACTTGCATTTAGTAATATCAGATTTTGAAGTAAGCTTAAAATGAAATTGCTTTAAGAGTGTTATTAGTGCACTAGAACATAGCATGCAAACTATAGCTTCCTTCTCATTCATTCCTGGTGTGACAATGCCGCGATGAATAATCAAACCCTCTGTTTAATTTCATTAATTACGGACCAGCTCAAAATCTCCCAAGTCTCTCGTTCACTTAAAATTGTGTAACTTTAAGTCAATATTGAAGTTTCGTTGGAAAAATTCTATCTACATAAATTAAGTATTTTTCATTTTTGTTTGCTTAAATTTTAAAATCCAGTAGTCTCAAAGGAATTACAAAACATTTACTGTATTTAATAGTACTTTAAGGTTATTGTACCATATAACCTCACTAACTTCAACCAGGTTAAATAACGTCAGCGTGGTCGGGAGTGATCGCTGGTGACAAGATTTTATACTCATTTCTGTGCTTCGGAGGATAAGTAGTCGGTTTGGCCATTATTGATAAGCGTTAAACGAGCGTGCTGAGGGTCGTATGGACGGATTTGAAAAAACCAACAAGCATGTCCTTTTATAATCCGTATTTCCACGAATAAGTCTGAGATGAATTTATAAATTATTAATTATTAATTTTCATAAGTACGATGACACAGACACGACATGTTCAGATTTTGGGAGCATAGATGGACCCCCACGTCCGATTTCCCTCGCAGCGAAGGACAAGTGAGCCATAAAAAGTATTTATGGGTTGAGGTGCAGTACAAAATATGTACCCGTAACCAACTTTCACGGAAAAAACACACCAAATCACAAGGAGACTACTGAAAAAGACTTCCATAAACTTGAAAGGATTCTGAAAATAAAAGGCGGTTAAGTCTAGTGTTTCAAAAACGTTTCGAGCGCTAAAATCTCGCGATGCATTTCTTTGGAGATTTCAACGCTGCATGTATATAAATGTAGATTTTTGCACTCCGACTCTGTCATTTGATACGAAGCAAATTTTTGCAAGTATTCGCTTTGTGTCTTCTGAACAAATATCAAATATCAATGCGCGGAAGCGCTGATTTATTTTAAAATTACAATTGTTATGTTAATATAACCTAGATAAATAAAATTAATGTGTCTACAAAATGTGTAATATAAGAATTTCAAAATCGTATATGATCTACTCACACCAACACATTTACTTACATAGTGTTCAAATTACAATCGTTCCTTTTCGGTTTAATAAATAATGTCAAAACCTCAATTATTATCTTAGTTATTAGAAAAAAATGCAGTGTAATGAGCGACATGTAAATGTTAGTAATAAATAAATGTATTTATTAGTAATAAATAAATATTATATTACTAGATTGCTCCCAAAACTTTCCTCACACAGAAGTTGATATAACAATATAAAAAATTCAATCTGTATTTTAACTCCTCGTGGAGAGATTTATCAAAATTTCTTTATTTTCTTCAACTCTATACGCACCGTACAAATTTGAAAACCTAATAGTATTTTGATTATAAACTTTACTCTGTTAGTTATCCATATTAAAATTATTATGTGGGTAGATTCATAGTCACAAAACTGGTGTAACAAATAATTTTAATCTGCTCTGTTCAAATGTACTCCGTAATATTCCGTTTTAAACTCTAACGTACGGTAGCTGCACAGTTTTAATTCATTTTGAAAACATACAGTTTGACTGGTTTCCTCATAACAGTTTTTAGTGTACCATTCACAAGAACATGGTTTGGAATGAGATTGCTTGTTCATGTTGTTATATACATGTTTTGCTATTTGCAACTATGGTATTTATCTGCGATAACCCACACGTCTCGATATTAGACATAAAAGACAAAGAAATGGGTTTTAGGATTAATAACAAATAACTAAATAATAAATAGCTGTTATTTGTAAATATCTAACAGACCCAAAATTATTAAACGTTCAGTCGCGGTATTATCGGCAAATTGATCGAAATATGATCGAACAATTCGTTGTTCACCCAACAGCCAAAGGCAACTATTTGTGATATCTCTACTAAAACCCGTCTAGGTGAGACTTTAAGTATATAAAAAATAAAAACCGCGTTCCCATTCTTAAGAGTTGATAAGTAAGAAAAAATGTTATTGACTATTCCATAGGACCCCCATGTACAAAATAAAATTAGATTTTGATGTTTAGATCAATTTTCAAATCACCAAACATTTAAAAAAAAATATAATTAATATTAAAGATAATTACATTTTAACCACAGTTTTAGGACTACGAAATTCAAAACCCGGTTGCCATAATATACCTAATCACTTTGGTAATGAACCAAAATATATTTTTCTGAAATTTCAAAATACAAGAATATTATATCCAATTCCCAGTACAAACTAAGAACCAATTTAACCCGTCTTAAAGGTATCAAAAGGAGATTAATTGCCTTCATTAATTTATTTATCGGTAGCTCCTTCATAATGTAAAGGATCAACGCGTTCGTAATTGATTCAGAAGATAAATGTGGAAACTGTATTTAATTTCGTTGAAGTAAACTATTATTTATTACTTGAAGGTTAAACATATTATGTTGATATTAAAACAACACTTGATTAAGAGATTTATTGTAGCCATATTATTTTATAAAATTAATGCACCAAATATATCAACAAGCACCTTCAAACTAAATCTAATAAAAACCTAATCTAAGAAACCTACAGGCAGTCGTGCCCATGCGGCAAAGTGCCAAGCATAACGATCGCAATTCTCTGTAAGAGATAAGATCCGCCCGCTTGTCACCAGTGGCGTAGATGAAACGTGGGCTTAATAAACTTGTATGTAATATTCATAAATCGGTAACCATAATTACAATTATATCCAAAACAGCTCTGAAACGTATGTAGAAGGTTTTCTGGGTACGATTTTGGTTCTGGCATATACGTAAATTTAAATTTCTGTATGTTTTACTTACTCGTATAGATACAGGTTATTCACCTACAAATTTTAACTTACTTTTTCATGGAGATGAAATCTTTAATTATGTTACATTATAATAGTGCGTAATTTTAATGGCATTTTCCAATATTAGTTCCACATCATCGGTTACGATTATATTTGTCTTGACTATAAATATAATAACATAAGTTTCAATTGAAAATGTTAATATAAGGCAATTAAATAGGTACATCAATATATAAGTAACATTGATTTAGGATAAAACCAATTCATTACTTCATGAATAAAGTAATTTTCTAACAACAGTAAAGTGTATTTCAGTCTTTTGTGAAGAATTTTTGACGTAGACATAAGAAGACCGCATTCCTTTATAACGGCCTGATGGTTTCTGCGACGTAACAATTTTCGGTAATATATTGGAAACGTACGGTAATGTCGTGCGGAATTTTCCAATATCGGCCACGACGGAGACGTTCGTTTTGTACTAGAATGCGACCACCAGCCTGCTATATTACATTTTAGGGTTAAATAACATAAGCAAGAAATTTTAACTGAGCAATCTTTGGTTCGATAGGTTAATTGAGTTAATAAAGATACGTTTCAAACTAATCTCTACGACTTAAGAAAATAAAAAATAAAGTGAAAACTGTTAATAATGTTTGCCATTACGCTATAATAACTAAAACCGAACGCCTTTTTAACCGATATCAAAAAAGGAGGAGCATTTTAATTACATCGTAGGTATATTTTATTATTTTAGATTTCCCTTGTTAATTAACCGATTTGAAGATTTTTTTTCCGGAGGAGTTTGTAGTCATATTTCACTATTACCCTACTATAGGGTGTAAGTAGGAGATAAAATGTGGTATTGGAAAGTTCAAAATATTATATAAAAAATAATGATCTCTATCCAATATAAAAAATGGGCACAATTTTCTGGATTAATTTCTTTGCAATCGGTTTATTTTTTTGTATATTTTTCACCAGGACGCTTTATCTCCACAGTAATGAGACGCCTGAAGCCTCCACCATCCTGCTATAATAAAAAATCGAATACGTAAATCTAATCTGTTCGGTACGTCGGTATGCGTGAGATGCGTGAGAGGTCAGTGGATGCCCGCATGTGACGCCGTCGTAAACTAAAAGTAATGACGCACGCTTCGGCTCGGGACGAAGTTGTGAATTTACGTCGCACTGAACAGTTAGTTGGAAACAAATATGGCGCGGCACGTGTTACGGAAGTATTTAACTTGAATCGTCTGTGGCGCTTATTCCAGCGACAGCGTCAATAGCGAATTTAATTACACTACTTCAATAAGTAGGACACGGATGTCCTCTCAGAATGAGAAGGGTTAAACCATAGCTACACTTGTCGAGTGCAGATTGGTAAACTTCACACACCTTTGAGAACTATACAGGGAACTCTTAAACGTGTAGGTTTCCTTACGACAAAATTCTACACCGTTAAAGCTAGTGATAACTATTTTCTAACACGCACATAGTTCCGAAAATCCGTTCGAGAACTGACAGAGAAAGAAAATCTATTAATACTACCTATTTTAATACCTTATATTTAACACCTACCTAATAGCGAATATTTAATACAAGTTATTTATTATGACATGTTGATGTCAGGTAAATGGCTTCGCCGAGATCATCTGCAACAATTAATTAATTTTAACATGTTTCTAATGCTCTGATTCTCAATCTATGAAACGTCTTCGCTATATATAACCACTTTATTAATAGAATTTTTAAGAACCTTACGAAAAATATGGCAAGAGCGCAACAGTAACAACGTAAAAGCTCATCAATAAAACGAATAAATTGACCTTAATCTTTGTGTAAACATCAATACAACTAGTTGAAAATTGCTTTAGTTTATGTAATTCAATAATGAAATAGTTTTAATGCGTTGAACGGTGGTAAAACGACCCATTTCATAAATGTGTTGTTTCAAACTAATATTTGAAATAGGGCCGTTATTAACAGCTGTCTAATTCAGTGTCCGAAATAGGAAATTTAAATTGAATCGTCTATATAATCAGCTCTAGATAAGTGTGTATAGTAAGTTTTAGAATAGCTGTTTCTGGCTAAACGAAACGAAACGTTTAGCCAAAAACAGCTATTCTAAAACTTGCCGATTTCGCGCAGCGAAAGTAGCTTTCAGAAACTAAGATATCTCAATAGCGATTTTTGCTTCTCCGTCATACGATCGTATGTCTACGTCGGTTTATACTAACTTAAGTTAACTTTGTATTTATAATGAACGTGATTGTTCAAGGAATAAGTCTGTACAACTAAATTGCATTCTTTTAAAGGATCCGCTTACGACTCGCTCGTATTTAATTATTTCATGCAATGATGACAAACTTTCTATTGGGACTTCATAATGTCTCTAGTGAGCCATAATCACTTATTAGATATTTGCTAATAAATCAGTTACAATAAATGTCTTTGTTTTATAACCGGTCCTTATCCCTACTTCTAGTGCAGAGTTAGCGGATATTGCCCGCATCTTACGGCCATAAACAAGAAGTACATAATCTCGTTTGCTTCGGATCCAAAATAAGTTTGAATGTTTTGTCAACTTAACATACTAACTAACAGTTACTAGTAACAGTTGTAAAGCAAATATGGGACATACGGGCGCCTTTGTAGTGAGTGTTATGAAGTAGTATTTTACTCAAACAGAATATTTTGATTATTTACAATTACAATCTCTAAATATTATAAAACAAAGTACTCCGTCGCGTCTGTTTGTCTGCCTGTTTATGTAAAAACTCAAAAAGCACTGAGCGGATTTTATCACACTTTTCAACAACAGGTAGAGTGATTGCTGAGGAATGTTTTGGTGCATGATAAGTTAAGTTTTATTATAAATTGGACGAGAAATGAAATAGTTAAATCCAATACAGTAATTCATTCGAAGTTGACGTTTCTAACTGTTACTTTTTTCGACTAGGTAATGACTGGATGCATGTATGAAAGAATAATAATGTAAGTAAATATAAACTCTATTACCTAACGAAGCTGGGCCGGGACGCTAGTTTAGTATAATTGTAGCCCTTTTTATGTCCTGCTGGGCTCGGGTCTCTCCAAACAACAGCGCGTTCCCCAGAACGTAGAATATATTCTAGTGTTTTTAAACCACCTATAAGGGCGTCGGTCAAGGTTTAACGACTGTCATCCCTCGATAACAACCGATGTCGATCGTTCAACGTTTCCTCCAAAGCATTGAAGCGTTAGTTACTGACGGTCGCCGATTCTACTTCTGACATGGAAAGAAGCGGAATATGTCATCATCTAGATACGAGTGGCCGGAAATTTAACGAGGAGTCTCATGGATGTCGAACCTATATGCAGACACTAGATCATTTTAATGCTAAATTCTACTAAAATGCTAAGTATTTAATTGTAATAAAATTGTATGAATTAAATTTGTTTTACTTCTTACCTATATATCGTAACAATGACTTATTATTTATTAAAATTAGAGATTTTAGAAAATAAATTGCTTCTGAATTACCTATTAAGCTTTTAGAAGGTAAAATAAAGAGTTAATAAAGGGCTGAACGCAATCATGCCTAAAGATTAAGGCCTAGCCGGCTTTCGTCGGATTAAAGCGGCCGGTCTAAATATTGTTAAAATATATTAGACCCCTTTTTCGAAATTAACTTCACTTGGCACTTTATTAAATATAACTTCCAGTTTTATGTAAAAAAAAATTATGTCAGCTAATAATAATAATAAATAATAATAAATTATGTCATGTCAGCATGTGACAAGAGGGCTACCTCGGGTATCATATCTCGGGTAGAGAATTGGCGATCGCTATTCAACGCGTAAACGCGGCTAGCGTTGTTGGCACCATGCCGATCTATCATATCATTACTATAATAAGTTTTAGAGACGAAATCTTCCTTTAATATGTTGATGTATAATGGCAAAGTGTATTATGTATAATAAACTAACTAGTTACTTCACTGTCCTGCATTATTTGGAGCAATTAACGCTCCAAGTTCACAACCGCCCAGGGATTACACCGTGAACTGTTGCCGAGTGGAGCTATTAGCAGTTAAGGAAGGTCCATTCCAGTATATATTGCGTACACCGACCAAGTACCGAACTTACTTTGACAATTAGAACCGTTAATGTCTCGTAATTTATTTCATACTAGCTGCTGCCCGTGACATCGTTCACGTGAACTTTAAATTCGGGTTATCCAGATTTTCTAACAGCAAAATTTCTTATATATTCATACACATACATAACTTTTTTATATATTGAATGATCGATGAGAAACGAAAACTAAATGTTAAATGAAGCTTACTGCATTAATTTAGTGATGCCCGCACTAAAATTTATTAAGCCGTTTATAAGTTTATAATACGTGGAATTAATGTTTAGTTCCTTGAATTTAATTACGTAATACGATAAGTTTTCGAACACACAAACCGACAGCCAAACAGACAAATAAAAGTCTAAAAATTATAGAAATTTCTATTATTACTTATTACTACTCCAACCTTTTATTTTTGCAAATACATGCGATGTAGCGACACGCGAATTTTTCATTTTTATTATATATACAGTTGAACATTAATAATGTTAGAGCCCTCTTCGACGCAGGGCATGTTTTATTCAAAGACATACCAAATATGTGCACTGATGTTAGTGGTCACTGATAACTATGGATATCTGTAACTAACTACGTATAGAACAGGAGTCCTTTCTGAAGCATAGTGTCTCTTAGGACTAAAGTTTCAAAGGACTAGAATGGCCGCAGGTATATTGGCAACACCGAGTGAAGATACATTTAGGTTGTCAACTTTGAAAAAAGAATTTAGGAATGTCTTCCTAACGTCGTCATAAAAACAACCATCTTTTGTCAAAGATGGTTGTTTTTATGACGACGTTAGTTTGTTATTGAATTTGGATTTTGCAATGCTTAAGAACATTGAAATGTAAAGTTTTAATGTGTTCGTTATTATTAAAATTAAATGACTGGCAGCTGTGTCAGTTTATTCTTACACACATGTGAACAAATGAGTTGAGAACTTTTCACCAAAAGAGTGAGTGAGGCAACATAGGAATAAGCGTAGGTACTAACACGCAGGTCCAAGCCAAAGCTTTCTATTTCATTTTGAACTTCACTACAGTCAAAGTCTAGTAAGCAACACTATTGGTACATTTTTTTTTATATTGAAAGAGTAAGAAACGGGCATGCAGGCCACCTGATGTTAAGTGGTCACTGCAGCCCATAGACAACCACTTCCAATCTCTACTACTACTAAGAAGTAGCAACCAATCTGTTATCGACTTCAAATGGGATTTTTGTTCTTTTTGGAGTTTTTTTTCATGTATGAAAAGTACTAACCGAGCATGCAAACCACCTGGTGTTAAGTAGTCGCAGCCCATACACGTGCACGTACAACCACAAACACGACCGAAATCCTATCTGAGCTCGAACGTAGATACATTGCTACTCTTGAGGACTAAGATGGTCGCATCGCTTCAAAGTGTAGCCGGCAACCGCACCTTTCCAACCAAAACACAAGCAATATCTCCGGCGGATTATGACGGCGGCGGTGGTACCTCCCCGATTGAACTATAGTTCTCCCACCTTAAAAAGTTGGTTACAGATATCCATTGGCGGTTGCGACCACTAATCATCAGCTGGATTTTATGATTACTACATATACTAGATACATTTCTTCCATTTTATAAAAAAAAGCATTAAAATGTAGCCTTATCACAAGCGCGAGAAAATATTTCCAGTCCTTCTCGCGTTCCCAAGTAAAGCTTTCCGTGTCAAAGATTCGATTATTATTAGTAATTTTAACCCTAAAATGTAACATTGTGCACAAAAGGCACGTTCTAAGCGTCCGCCACAGACGCGGGCAACGGAAGTGTTGACGCTGGGGTTGACTCGCGGAAATAGCAGTTTGTTCCTTCTAGGTCCTTAAAACCCTTTATTTTGATAGCCTTTTTTTAATTTTTACTCGGAGTAACGGTAGAAAATACATAAAATTATCTGTATTGAGTGTGTTTTGACATATAATAACATAATGATGACACAAAAAAAATACCATATCACAAGCCACAGCTAATTTCAGTTCATATCGAAAATTTACATGCAATTGGAACATACATCCCACGTTTAACCGACGCCATCAGTCATAAGAGGACTGGTTCATATTGCATTACTAGTTCATATTGAGAATTGCGGTCGCTATTCAACGCAGGAATGCGGCTAGCATTCTTGTCATCGTGCTGCGTGGGTACGCACTTTAATTAGACTTTTTAGGTTAGGTTTTTATTATAATTCGTTTTAAAATTTTCATAATTGAAATTTATAAAATATTTTTAAAGTATACATTTTATTCATCCATCCATCAGCCTTTACTTGTCCACTGCTGGACATAGGCCTCCCCCAGGTGTCGCCACTCTGACGGGTTCTGTGCTCTCTACATCCAGCAGTTTCCCGCGACCTTTATTAGGTCGTCGGTTCACCTGGTTAGGGGACGCCCTGTGCTCCTTTTGTCTAGACGTGGTCGCCATTCCAGGACCTTTCTGCCCCATCGATTGTATGTTTTTCAGGCGATGTGGCCAACCCATTGCCACTTCAGTCTGTAGATATATAGTAGAGCTATGTCGATGAATTTGTTCGTCTACGGATCTTGTCGTTACGAATCTTATCTCGTAGCAAAATACCGAGTATAGCCCTCTCCATAGCACGCTGAGCGACTTGGAACTTCCGGATGAGTCCTAGCGTGAAGGACCACGTCTCGGCTTCGTAGGTCAACACTGGCAGCACAGAAAATAATTCGTAGTTTCCCGTACGCTTAATTAATCATAATAATTTTATTAATCAATAATAAGCCTACCCCAAAAATGCTAAAAGGAGTCCGTGCCCATGCGGCATGGTGCCAAAAATCAAACCCTATTCCTAAGCTGAATAACGATCGTAATTCTCCACACGAGATATAAAGTTATTTATTAATCTCTATTTTACTAAAGTCAGACATCATAATATAAATAGAACTAAACGAAAGTAATGTTTACAGATACAAATAATACCTAAAAAATATAAAAAAATAATTTAAGTTTACCCAAGATATTACTTCGCTTATAGCCCTACTTATCTATTGATTGAATAGCCTCCAGCTTTTAGATTAACTTAAATATCAATCGATAAAAATCATCTTAAATAAATTAAAATTTAGTACCCTCACTTATTAATATCATACAGAGAAGCCATAGTATTAATGAGAAATACCATAAAGATACCAAGTGGAGCAAACGGAAATAACGTCAGCGCAACCCGCCAACGAATGTTACTGTAAATGAAAATACACCAAACGTACCTTCATATGTATGTATGCCTTTTGTAAAAACCGTAGGTTATGATTTGCCTAGAAAAATATAATACGACATTGTACAATGCATTTTTTCTAATTAGAGAAGTATGGTGAAATGTACACCTACATATATCAGAAATAGAAAAAAATGTTTAGAAATCATTTACTCTTCTGTAAGATTGTAATTTCGCAGTATAGCAACCTATTTTCATGTATTATTAATGTATATTTTAGTGTACTATGACAAGTCGACAGTCACTTAATATCGACTTTGATATCATTTGATTTTAAATTTAAAAGTAACATGACTATTGTATGGGTATTATTATTGTTTTTAAGAAGATTTTAAAAGCGTTGACTAATATCTGGTGTTTAGATTTTTCCAATATAATCGGTATCCACAAGATACCCAGTGAATTCACATAAAACATTTAACAAATTTTCAATTTTTTCTCATACAAATAGTAAGTATAAAAGTTTTATCAGATTACTAACTTCTGGTAGGTATTCAGTCTTTATCCTTATGTACAAATAAATGATATCAATATATTAATATTTATACATAAAAAGGTTGTTAACTAATTCGTATGGGAAGCTTGATAAAAATATCAATGTCAAAATTATTTTTAAAAAGAACAATTTTTTCCCAAAGAAGTTCCAATGTAAGGCTTTGTTATAAATTGGGGCAGTTACCTGGCCAAAAATCTCCAAAAAGCCTTAACGACTACCGGGCTTCAAACTTCCAAACAATGAAAATTCTCATAAAAAATCGCTACTTATTGAAGGAACAAGAAAACAGAGTGGTCTTAACTTTTTACGTGATACTGATAAATCAGTATTATTAAGTTTGCCGTAGAAAATGACTATCACTTGCGTTTAATGGTGAAGAAAACATGGGAGAAAACCTGCGGGCTTAAGAGTTTAAAAGTTCAAAATTGTCAGAAGTCTACCGACTCGCACTTGAGCTGCTTGGTGGATAATGAACCAACATTGAAACAGTAATGGACTCAAGTTGTGTTAATCATAACATTTTAACAACAAAGTGAAATAAAATTTTAAACTGCGCGCTGAAACATAAGTTTAAAACTGCGCTGTGAAACTCGTCAAAAATAAATTTACTCAAAACAGAACAGGAATAAGTCGCGCCACAAAAGGAAGTTCTTATGTTCCTCGGACCTTTTTGCTAAGCTTTTCCAAATTGGAATTCTTGTTGTTAGTTCTCCACGATTGTTTCCAATAATGCCAATGAATTACCACTGAACAAACTTCGCTATTGCTTGAGAAGTTTTTAATTTGATTTCCAGCCGTTTCCGCCATTAGAAGTCCAGATAATTTAAACGAAATAAGAAAACATTCTTGTACTTGTATTCGTACAGATTTTAATTAAAAAGGCATAAGAAACTTTTCCAATAATTGGGATTAAAATATTCACAGAGATAATTGTTTATGCTTCGGAAATAAATTATTTATACTTTTGATGTAATAAAACAGTTATCCAAAGACGTGTCCAAGTAAATTTTGTACACATCACGTTACCTATATTATATTGGATCTTTTTTTATGTTGAAAAGAAACAAACGAGCATGCAGGCCATCTGATGTTAAATAGACACTCCAGCTCATGGACATCCACATCCAACATATTATGTCTGATGCCGTGCACAGGCGCGTCGCTACGTTTGAGGACTGAGATGATCACCTCGTTTATAAGTATAACAGTAACCGCACTTCTCCAACCTAAAAACAAGTAATGCTTTACGGCTATTTAAGAGGGCGCCGGTGCTACCAGCATGGTGATATAATTACATCTTCGTCGACTACTTGACATTAATAAAAATCCAAAGTTAGGAATAGCTATTGTTACCAACTACTCAATAGTCCTACAACAGATATGGCATATTGTAGTTGATCTATACATTATAATTATTAATATTAATTAATA
>DWON01007589.1:0-12784 GCA_018251015.1 Phocides pigmalion okeechobee
AGGTACCACCGCCGCCCTCATAATCCGCCGTAAAGCATTACTTGTGTTTCGGTTGGAGAGGTGCGGTTTCCGGCTACAGTTTGAAGCGAGGCGATCATCTTAGTCCTCAAGAGTAGAAACTTAGATAGGATTTTGCTCGTGTTTGTAGTTGTATGTGGATTTCTATGAGATGCGACACCTTAACATCAGGTGGTTTGCATGCTCGTTTGCTACTATTCTCACATAAAAAAACTTCCTTGTGAATGTTCACGGTATCCAGTGAACACTTAAAACCAGGTGGCTTGTACTCTGTTTCGCTAATTTTCTAACACAAAAAGATACGTGTGGTCTTTGGGACGGTTTAAACGTACACGATAGTTATTTTGTCTAGATTGCTGTCGTTTATTATGCCAGAGCAGTAATCCTCATTAGACGAACTCGTCCTCAACAACTTTAATCTTTTATGATGGGACATACATACTAAGTGGGTGAGACTAATTTTGTACACCTGATAAATTACCGTTTATTTTCTGCAATACTTAGTAATATTATGTTGCAGCGGTAATAAATATGAGATAAACTCTTGAATAACGTTATGATACAGCGAGTCAGTAAGTGCTTGTGATACCTGTCTACACTTTGTACTTATAAATAAAACTTCTATCTGCATTAGAAAGTTCAATGAACGAGCTCAGACAGTGGCTCTTTATTTTCGTACAACTGTATTAAAGATTATTTAATATAAGAGTAGCAAGCTTAACACTAATGTTAAATGATTGCTCCAGCCTACATCCACACTCAACTTCAAACAGATAAAAAAACTTATCAGTGGCTGTACATAGATGCATTTCCATTTCCGAGGATTAAGATTGTAGCGTCGCATGTGAGTGTAATCAGCAATCACGTCTATTTAACAGAAATGTAAGAATTTCTTGTCACCAGGAAATCAGGGCGGTGGTGGTACCTCTACGGTCAATATATAGTTCTATCACCTTCCAAAACAGTTATTTTAAATAAAAAAACAAAAGTCTTCTAATTAAAAAATACATGTATACGAACGGATCATTCGTCAACAGTGAAATTTGTAAAAACTGTTTCACAGCCGTGAACGTCTTTTCTAGTTTGAGCTGAGAGAGATCTTTTTAAGATACCTAATCTTGTGATATTTTTACTCACGAAAATTCCCTCGGTGGCTGCACAGTGCATTAAGGGAAGTCCCGGGATCTTGATTACGTCTACCTTAAAACATGGATGAAACTTGTTTATTTACGTTAGTTATATACATGCATAGTGTAAATACATATATGTGATTATGTCTGTAAGTAGCTTCTAACAGTTGTTTCGTTAGCATATCTTATAGATTGCAATAGTTTCTTTCTTTCAATGCTATTATAATTTGTACCATAACATTAAAAGGTGGGAGAATTATAGTTCGATCGGGGAGGTACCACCGCCGCCCTCATAATCCGCTGTAAAGCATTTCTTGTGTTACGGTTACAGAGGTGCGGTTGCCGGATATCTTTGAAGCGATCATCTTAGTGGTCAGGAGTAGCAACGCATTTACGTTCGAGCCCAGGTAGGATTTCGGTCGTGTTTCTGGTTGTACGTGGATGTTTATGGGCTGCGACTGTTTAACATCAGGGGGTTTGCAAGCTCGTTTGCTTCTCTTCTCACATAAAAAACGTACCAAACAGGCTATTATAATATAGATGTACTGTGTAAGAAACTCCATTACGGAATAAGAAAGGAAGGGTAGGTAATGACTTTAAAACTTTTATTGCGATCGGTGTAGTAATGCTTTAATGACAAACGTAAATTAATGTACTTTGAGATTAAACTTAACTTATACTATGTCTATGTATATTTCAAGGTTTGTTCAATTATAAGACTACGTATGTAAAGTAAAACGCTTATGTACTATGTTATTAGATACAGAAAAAGTTTAGAAACTGTTTTTCTAACGGGTGCTCTCAAAGGACTATTCTTGGAAACTAAATTTGTTTTTAATGTGATATGAATATATTTTGGGTAAACATTTTTTTTTTTTTGTAAACGCAATATACACTTGTATGTATTTGCTGTGTTAACGTATCAAGACAGACATAGGTACCAAAGAAGAAGGATAACCATTGTCATGTATAACAGAACTATGTGAGATTGTATATAAAATACTTATGGTAATGGAAATTTTTATGTCATTAAAAATACCAGATTCTACATTTTTTATATGAGAAGAGTAGTAAACAAACATGCAAACCAGCTGATGTTAAGTAGTCTGAGCTCGAACGTAGATACGTTGCTACTCCTGAGCATTATGATGGTTGCCTCGCTTTAAAGTGTAGCCGTCAACCGCACCTCTCCAACTGAAACACAAGTAATGCTTTACGATTATGTGGACTTTGGTGGTCGAACTATAGTTCTCCCACCTTTATTTTTTAGTTTCTATCTGCGATAACGTATCGCACGAAAACTATTTAACTGATTTCAATGAAACCTGTTTTGGTGACTTTGCAGGCGACATTTAAAATGCAGAAAAAAAATATACATTTTTTGAAATATACATCCGTCTGCCTGTTAACGTATACCGAATACCATTTGAAAAAACCTTAGTTTGAAGCCTTTAAAATACGTTAAAGAGTGGAATACAGTTTGTTACGCGATATGACGGAGGTAGCGCGAATATACATATATGTTTCCCTTCTTCTAAACTTTACGTAGACGACGACGTATGTACAGCTAGTTATTTTTACAAAAAACATATTTATTTCATTCACTCTGAAACATTTCATCTACATGTTAAAGCTGGATGATAATTCTTCTTGGTAGACTAAGTACTTACAGCTCTTTATCCAACGGGTGTCATAGTTTTATGCATATATTTAGTTGAAATTACGTTGCATTTGCTTGATGGACATATAAAAAGAAAATAAAGTTGCCAGTTATTTGACGTGTAACTTTAATTTAATAAATTGTATTTAGAATATATATTTGCAATCAGGCTTTCTAAATTCAACATATTAAAAAGAGTCACTAGTATGTAATAGAACCTAAGCTACTTTATACTATACGCTATATAATCCATTGTGATGTAATTCTTATGATTTGGTTGATATGGTGTGGTTATCAGATATACCTAGACGCGAGGTGACCATATCAGTACCTTAGGAGAAGTGGCGCATATAACCTCAAATAGGATCTCAGTCCTGTTTGAAGTCGTATATGGTCAGGTAGCACGCTCATCGCTTCTTCTGACATAAAAAGTCTCGCATTTGTAATATTTGTTATGAAAACAATTGTCATGCGTGCCAAATATGTAGCTATGAAAGTTAAACAAACTTTAGCATACAATTTCCTATTCATACATTCAAAGGCCTTCGTTTACTGGCAGTCGATTACAGGGGTTGACAAGGATCGCTTTTCGGTTGATTGGTTATTTGTTTGATTTGGAGACTGATCGCTTGTTAATAAACTAACGATCACAACCAGATTCGTGTGCGGGCCAGTCGCACCCTGCCCTGTCCAACTTGATCCGATCGCCGGAATTAATAGCTATTTGTTTACTGTCATCCGCCGTGTGACATATCAATCATTACTTAATTACTGCGGATAAACGTATTTTAATTCGAAATAAATTGCTTTTCAATCGAAGCTTGCTCCGCACCTATTAACGATGTCATCATCGTGGTCTCTTACCGTCATAACCCGTCGCATTGATCAAGTATCAAGTCTTTGTGAACTTTGTGGAGAACTGTGAGGCATGTTACTTAAATCATGGTTTTCTTTAACCTGTAAAGAAGTTAATGATTATTTTGTAAACGTTTCATGTATAAACACCGACTCGATGAGTGATGTGGGTTGTCGAATACATAGTACTGTGTTATAATGAACTAAAACCAATATTTCTCAAATATGTGTTAGTATATAAGGCACATATTAAGTATAGGCTTCTTTTTTGAGCTTATCATTAGTAAATAAAGCGATTATGGACATGAACTATATTGCAACTACAGCGATACGATGTAGTAACTATATCGAAATTTAGCCCTTTTGAGAGCCAGACAGATTCCGCTGCGTTGTCATTGCGACACTATCACTATCGCGATTACGATTACGTTTACGTCCTAATAATTTTAAGGGCTATATACCTAACCCATTAAGTTAAAGCCTATTTACAGTCTTTGCCTGTGTCTACGTGTCTTATTTATGATCCATACTTTCAGTTGATATGTGTGCGTAGGCATGTATATTTTGTGATGACCTCTTTTCTGTAGTTTCCACTAATATTCTTTTGTTAAGACTAATGCGAAAGAACTATCTATAGACACAAACAAACAACGTAATAAACAAACTAAACATCGGGTTATTCTGGAAAACCTTTTAGCTTCAGCATCAAATACTTTGTACATTGTTGGTATACTACATTAATATCGATGTTCACAATGTATTTCATATTCTCTTCTGTTAAAGGAAAATGCTTTGTATCATATAGTCAATATCCGATGACGTAGATTTAATGTATGCCGAAATTAAATTTGGCTAGGTTTGAACCTGTCAATCTATCTCTGAAATGTGTACGCAGCGTTATCGAGCGTCGCCGCTAAACATGTCATATTCATGCGAACACGTAAGGCTTGTATGAATAATATTTACTACAATTTAATTTAAATCGCCTCACAAATTCACCTCGGCACTCTTGACATTTAAATTGTGAATAAAAATGGTCCACATGATTCTCGATTTTAACAGATCGAAAAATGGTTAAGTGAAAAATCGCATTTTACATACATATATTTCTTTTATAAATATAATTCACTTAAAATTTCTACTTGTGCTCTTCGTTTATGAACGAGATCGTTATAATCATCTACTTTAATCAAATAAGTGTAGGTATATATCGTTTATTCCTATTAAGTATGAGCAGTGTACATACTAGCAATCATTCAAATATTTCATCACAATTTAAGCAGTTTGAATAATGCCTTAATAAATATTGGCTTTGACGTCAAAGTTGAAAGAAGTTCCTTCTAATTGACTTAGCAAGAATTATTTTTGAAGCTACCCCCGTTTTTTTTTCTTTTCCATTGCTCTTTCGTTCTACAGTACGTAACGCATTTATATTTAGAAAAGTAAAGGTTATTATTTTCACACTGGATGGTCGTCGGTTGATTCTATCGTAACAACCAAACTATAATAATTAACCAATTTTAATAAATATAGCATGACTTGATCCGTCATAATGGGTGTTATAATTAGTAAGGTAGGGTAATCATAATTGCGTGCAAAAGGCTGCAAAAAATAAAATACGGCGGCCATGAGTTGTACGTTTACTTGAAATATAAAGTGTGTCGAGTACGGCAGTTCTTTGACCAGGTTGTATTAAAGATAAGTTATGATGACGATGATGACATTATAGTGAGTTATAGAATTGATTTCGGTAAATTTGCAGTTTCGGTAAAATTGCAAAGCTCATCTGTTTAATTAAGCTTATCACGATATAGAAATGAAAATATAATTATAGAGGTTTTTCAAAATTTTAAATCTCTCGAAGTTGTTTACCGATCGCTTTGAAATTTAGACAAAACGTAGTATTCGAATAACCGCGTGTTTTCTCATATACTGCATATAGTTTTCTAAGCAACCAGAGTCAATTTCGCGATCTGAGTTCTGTTGAAATGAGATCCAGCTGTACTCAGATTTACATAAAATATAAAAATGGTTGTTTAGTGAATTTCTTGACACTGAAAAGCGTGTTCACATAAATAGTATTTTTAGAGTGTACTTGTTACTGAAAAGCGTGTTAATAAATATAGTATTTTTAGTGTGCTCTTGTTATTGGAACGTCATTTTACGTCATTTCCACATCGACTACGGTCATTCCGTCGTAGCGAGCTGTTTCTGCCACCGGCAGCTGGCTGCTACGCTATCGAGAAATGACGTGATGTCAAAAGCACGTGATCATTTATACATCGCGTACGTAACAGATAATCATAACGAGTGTAATATAAAATATCTTTTAAAGGCAAATAAACTAAGCAACTTTAAAAGGATATTTTATTTTTATTTTTTCGACAATTTATGCAAAAGACAAGTTTACTTCATGTAATATTGTATCGTAGTTTATTCGTTAAAATCGAATAAAATATAAGTCAATTGCCGTTTTAAGTTATGTAATTTGGTCGTAGTATCCTTAAGATGGTATATTAAGATGGTATATATTGAATATATAAAATTTTGATAAGGATGTAAACACATTGTAAACACAGTGTACTATACAAAGAAAACAAAAGGATCATGTTTTCAGTGACATGATAGGTATATGTATTTTTCCAATGTTTGCTAATATTATCAGGAAAATATTTCATTTATTTAAGGTTAAATTTATTTTTTTCAGCTCCATAATTTTATAAAAGTAAAGTACCTATATGTCATTTTCGTGTCAAAGTAATGAGGTCGCGTCAGTAAGAAGTTAAGGTACCTAAAGGCAAATATGTATATATAAGACAAATATTTATTATGTTTTATATATAAATTGGCGTGGCAATCGAGCATGCAGTCCACTTGTTGGTGAGTAGTCACCGTTGCCCATATAGGCATATTATATACACTAGTAACCATCTCCAAATACGTGAATAGTACTAACCGAATTCGGCCATAGATACGTTGCTATTTCTGAAAAGGTCGTCTCGTATGTATGTGAACCGGCAACCACATACCTGTTATATTAAAATATTATTAGTAATGCTAAATAACGTACCTACGAGGCCTAAAATCCCCTGCCCGCCCACCTACGACCTCTCCACAGAAACGTGAGATTCTTTTTGCTAGAAATGAAAGTGATGGCGGTAATGTATGCGTCAAATCGCAATGTTTCTATGCTTCATTATTACATTATTGTGAATAATGAGTGATAAGTCAAATACATATTAATTGAACGGTAAGTAATAAAACGTAATTATTACTGTTCAATTAATTATTGATAAGGATTGAACTAATGGAGAGCGTTACGTAAGTGAACATATTACGATGTCTGGTTTATGCCAGACTCCAGCACAATTTCATTTAATAGCATGGCTGAATTACTAGTCAAAGGAAACAAAGGGCATTGTTATCCACACAAATGTGAAATCGCGTTACAGGATAGGATTTTGACATAAAAGGGTCTCCTTATCGGTTTTATTATGAAGCAGTAAACAGAAAAATCATTTATCTTTCATAATACTAAAAATATTGAATAGATTGCTGTATTGTGCTTGCTAATAAGGTAGGAAAACTTTCGAGTTGGCTTTTTTAAATACCTATTTATGCTACGTATATCTTAAGTACATTTGAATTTATTTCAGAACCCTGAAATGTCTATAAAGTATTTTTGTCGCGTTGATTCGAAATATATATATTTTTATCCCGTTGCCTGCAAAGAAAAATCGAGGTACGGTAGGTTTAAATGTGATCCGCTGTAAATTGGAAAAATAAAATATTGCGGGCTGTTGTATTATTTAACATGTTAATAGTACTTTTCAATTTACTTAATGACTCTGGGGGATAAACGCTATTTCGGCTACAGAAAATCGAACTTCGGCTGTGGTTCGAAACATAATTTGGGAGTGTTGTAGAAGTTTGCAATGACGGTAGGTAATAATGTAAGTTTGCCCGTTAAGTGTAACAGCTGCATGGGTGTCCAGAACCTGTCCATACCTGTTCCAATTGATCGCAAATAGGTACGATATGAAATAGGGTCTTGGGCAGAGAAAAAATTGCAGCATTGACATTAGTAGTTGGAATGAAATGTTTTCAATGTTTATAAAAGAATCATTTTGCGAACGGAAACATAGTTAATAAAATTTTTACAATTTTTTTATTTATCTTTCTCTTAAACATATTTTTCTTTACATTTGTTTACGATGGTCATTTCTTAAAACATTTTTAATCTTGACCTTTCCGACAAAAGGGTGCGAGATTTAAGGTGTCGGAGGGATTTGGAAGTTTCTGTCTTGTAAAATACTTATAGCTGTCCTTTAAATAGGTATTACCTAAAACTAGCTTTTAACTCCTTTATTAACGTTCCTAATTGTATCTGTCAGTAATTAGTTTTGGCCTGTTTTAAGTGCAATTGGATTTTAACAAGTGTTATATATAGACGCAAATGTATATTTCACGTAACAAACTGTGGAATGAAATATATTTCTCTTCAAAATCACTATGAACGAACACAATCTGTATGGTAGGATATAGCATTCAGTGGGGTGGACGGGTCAAGTAACTTCTCGGACAAAGTAAAACTGTTCACTCTATAAATAATGGAAGTGGACCGTAATAATCTGACAGATTATCCGTAGCTTTAACCAAATACTTTTGTTAGCGAAATGGTAGGTATATTGTCACACTGAAACGTTTATTTGTATGAGGAAAATCATTATTTTTTATTTATTAGAGCCTGTTATATTCATCTAAATATATATATAAAAGAGTAAGGCAACATATAGACCCATAGATCGATAAAGTATTATGAATTTTGGCAGCATTATTTGATTTTGTAGATTTGGTTCCTAATAGAGCGTAAGTGAACACTAAGATAGAAATTTTGAGAATTGTCCCCTGAGGAGGTAAATATGTATGTAGTAACAATACGAAAATTTGCATGATTTTTTGGTTTTATAGATTTCTTTACATGTAAGGCAGACTTACAAGATTTATTGTGATAAAGTCTTCTTCGCGAGCTATGTCGTGGACAAAAGCTAGTAAGACATAAATATTATTGTCGGTACACGTAATATTAAAAGTTTATATAATTTTTAATAGGGTGTTTTTTCATTGCTACCCTTATCTTATTTAAACACAAGGGTTGTTATTACAAAGTTGCTCTACAAAACATAATATAAGATAATGAGGAGCAGAAACCCTACGGCGTATTTGTATGAAAAATACGTATTTCTAATTTATTCTGTTAAAAGATATATTCGGAGAGAACTTTATAAGACGCGAAATTGAAAAGTGCTTAATATTATGAATATTTACAGATACTTTACTTTATTGTTCTATAGTTTTTCCCTACTAGATTTCACGATAGAACGATTTCAGTCTGCCTCGTGTAGAATGAGATTTAATTAATTTATTGGTTTAATCTCAAATTATTATGGCGATGAAAACCTTTGGTTTCGGGGCCGCTTATTTATAGTCGCAGCGATTTATTTTGCAACATATAAATAACAAAGCAACGTATAAAGAGAGAAGAGAAGGTGGTAGATACTCATTGAAACTCGATTCCACATGCATCATCGTCACACCTGTTTTCTTTATAATTGCAGTAAATATATGCTGCTATGTTGTTTTAAGGGGTTTTGGGAAGGAACAATTTAATATAAGTATTCAAACTTTCCATTTAGGGCTAGCAGTTTATATATTTTTTTTATATTTCACTGAACTTAGAACTTCTGCCTATCACATCTAATGTGAAAATTACTTGCGTTTCTATTGAGTTTTGGTTACCGCCTCACAAATAGGTGACTATCTTAGTCTTCAGGAATACCAATGTGTATGTAATCGACTTCAAATAAGACTCTTTTTCTTTATTGAGTTGGTTCCAGATGTCCAGCTAAGTTACAAATGTAAAGGTGCCAGCAGTGACTACCTCCCATTAGGTGAACTGCATGTTCGTTAGCTACTAACATTTTATACAAAAATATCTGATGTCAATGGTTAGCTGCCGTATACTTCAGTGGCAAGTTATAGTTTTTCATGTATATTACATATTTAAATGTTCGAATATAATGTTAACATTTATTACTGTTTAATAAATCAATTTAATAGCTGCAGTGGCCGTTTACCATTTGGGAACTGTCTGGTTTTTTGTTACTTCCCTGTTATATATTAAAAGAAATATCCAGCTTTTTGTCCGTGGATGCCTAGTAAGTGTATGATTTAAGGGTTAAACCGAAAATACCGGTAAAGTTTTTATTGGTCTCTAGGGAATCTGAAAGAAAGTTTTTGATGTAGACTTGTTGGTATAAAGTATTTTATGTCTTTCGCGTAGGTCATAAAAAGTTGTTATACGCTTTAAGTAACTCGAGACCTATCAGTACAAGAAACTTCGCCGATACTTGTTTTTATTCCGATTGAGCTGATTATCAGCTGTTTTCTGTACTTCGTTGCCGACTTAACTTTCATTTTGTTGTTTATGAAATAAACAGATAATCGTAACGTAGACACAAAAATAAGATTATAATTCAAAGTAAATATTTAGGTAGGTTAGTTTATGCTGTAAGTAGTTAGTTCAGCCCTGGAAAACAAAATTTTAGTCATATAACACGAGTAATTAAAAAAGTAGATAGAAAAAAAAAGATATCTGTACTTGAAGTGTTTTGGTTATTTACTTTGATTACTAGTAACAGAACGGAATTTGGACTTCTTGCTTGTTAGGTAGAAATTTATAGCACTAGTATAGTGCTTCACGAATCAATTATGTTATTATAGGCTAGATTAAATGTACCTATATTATATTGTATATACAGATAGTCACGGATAGTCTATCATTAGCATTATATTCGCTCTAATAGGCACAGGCAGAATGTAATAATAGCCACAAGACTTAAGCTAGGCACCAGAAAATCTCCTAGAGTGTTGGTAGTTAATTAGTAGGTATAGAAACTTCAGGGAAGCAGCAGCGGTACGCTTAATGATGTTAAAATTATATGCACACTTGGTTCTATAACTACTGTATATATTTAGTTTGGATAACTAAGTTATACTTAATTACTCGTATGTATGTGTCAGCTGTTCGTAAAATGAAACGAGTATTATATGAATAAAATACGAATGTTGGGCTGTATACTAACTGCGAAGCTTAAATAGACAATTGTCGATTATGTGACGCCTTAAAATGTTTTATATAATGGAAGTATCACATGGGTCCAAATCATGATCATGTAGCTTAGGGTCGGATCATTAAATCCAAATAGTAATGCTAACTAAAAATAAGGCAGAAATAAACGTGGCAGTGCTGCAATGACAATAGAATCACGAAAAATATTGCGAATTGTCAAAATGTAACCATTTTTGGCCTTTCATAAGCCTTTCTAACTTAAAGCCTAGCTTTGAAGATATGGCATAAAACTGTCATACGTAATACCAAGTGAAATCGCTAGCACGATCTATCGAATGTACACAAAAGCCGACGTAACACGCACGAGAGGGATATTCGTTTTGATTTTGGAAATCATTTTTATACGCGAACTTTATTTTATTTCCTTGTCTTTTTGCTTGGTAAAGTGACGAACGTGACGCACCGGGACATTCGTTAGCGTGTCAGTTTGATGAGTCCGATTTTTCTGCTGAAGGCTCACGGGTATGAATGCATTGTGTCGATATGTTTGTTTATAACGTTAGGATTTTGTATTCAATATTATTAGGTTTTCGTTATTTTTATTCTCTTTTCATTTGTTTCACGCAAAAAAATACGAGCATGTGTTTCTAGATCACGTAATATTATAACATAATATTCTATCGTGAATCTTGCGAATTAAGATAAGAATTTTGTTATATTAGGCTACGAATTTCTGCTTTCAGTATTCGTGTTCCTGTTTAATATTACATTTCATTAGAAACGAGCATTCCCTTGAGGCTTCGTTCGCGTGAAGCCTGTATTTATTTTTTTACGGTTACTGTACGTGTTTTAGGAATAATTATCTATATCGCTCTATCTAACCATGTTTGTATGAAGGTTTTGATGATTATTCCGTCGAGAAATCCGTGGTGGTAATTTATTTAGATTTAAGAACTTTTGAGTTTGGTGAAAAGAACTCGTTTTAAAATCAATACTGGGAACTAAAATTTGTTATATCTTTAGGTAGCATATTGTAAGGCAGTGGAGTTTAGTTGCATCGCGCGTGCACAACGCCTATACTCGTATATGCTCCTAGCTTGTTCCACCAATCTAATTAGGTGGCAAGTGCGGAGATGGCTGCGATCGAAACTTGCGGCGTATGAGGGACCAACGCTGACAAGATTACCAAAGTTTCATCCTCTAGCACATAGTCACAGCCAAATGAATTTCAGGCTCAGCCGATTGTATGTATGTAATTCTATCCGCCTTTGTATCTTAAAATTTATGTACTTTGTCCATTCCAAGTCGCTTGTTTAACCGCGCCAGAGACTTTAAAATAATGATGCTGGAACATAATGATATAATCTTTTTGGCGGGTACACAAATCGCTTTAGGATTTCAGTAAACTCCATTCCACAAAACGATTTTGCTAAAGAAATATGATCGTTACTTATTGCTGCTTTGTGGTTAATATTTATATAGTAACAAAATATTTAACCATTTAATATTAAGCATCATTAACGATATAAAATATTGCGTTTCCTACTTTTATATTGCTGTTTAAAGCATGAATTGAAATAAATTTATTGACGTAATATGATCAATTTAATAATATTTTGGTAATATGTGTGAATAAACGGACGATTTGCCGGAAGCTATGAGCCGAGACCTCCCGAATATCCCGATAAAATATATTCCACGTTGAACATTTCCCAAAGTTTTATTGGATTCCCTTTTTTAATTAAATTAATTTCAATAATACCCATTGATGTCCATATACCTATCTACCCATTACTGTTTTACTGTTGAGTCTTGTCACTGGGAGGAGAGGAAGTTAGCGTCGTGTTCTACCGACGAAAATGACTACTCAATGTTCTATCCGGAGCACGAAAATTCATGAATTGAATGAAGATATTAAGTATTGCTGGAGCAACACAAAAATAATTTCGTCGTGACGTTAAAAATATTCGAATTCAAATTTAGCGTACG
>DWON01007590.1:0-12784 GCA_018251015.1 Phocides pigmalion okeechobee
CTAATTAATAATTATTAATTAATATTAATAATTATAATGTATAGATCAACTACACTGTTGTGGGACTATTGAGTAGTTGGTAACATCATACAAACGCATAGACAGAAAAATGTTAACATTAATTGTTTGCATTCTATTATATAAAAGCCCGCAGTAATAAAAGTTTTTCTCATATATATTTTATGTTAGACGACAATCAGTTACAGTTTCATTATTTGTGTAGATATAGATTTAAAAGATCGATATAAAAGTTTTAAACGCTGGCGTCATTCATTTTTTCATCACAATTTATGTCTCTATACAAATAATAAAATTGTATCCGATCACTGTCCGTACATGGAAGATATATGAGAAAAAATATAATTGGGTGCCTTTATTAACGCAATGGAACCGAAAGCAATAGTTGTTAGAATGTTTGTCTGTATGTCTGCGTTTGTGCACACTAATCTGAAAGACGGCTTAAACGATTTTAATGCGGTTTTCACTAATGTATTGGCAGTAGGCTTTACTTAACATTCAGCGTTCCTTTCATTCCAATCGGTCTATAAATAAAAAACATGCTTATCTGAGAAACGGCTGAACCGATTCCAGTGCGGTTTTCACTAATGTGTTACGGTAAACTTAAATTAACGTTTTGTGTACATATTGTTGTGTATTGTTGACATATAATTAAAAAAATATGTAAATTTTTAAAGTAAATGAAGTAAAAATCAGAAATTAGAAGCCTACTTGATCGTAGTCGCAGGCTGTAGTTAGTTGAGCAATATTGTTATTGGTTAATATCCGTGTCAGTAAATAAGGCTGCACCATTTATCGAGTGGTCTATTGTCAAGTTACGTGTAAATAATGAGCGTCCTGCCCGTTGCTTTGTAACAAGGAAGTCGTGTGGAGTAATTGGGTGTACCAGGAAACTATATCTCGTCGGCCAATCGATCATTGTAAGTAATTCTGCTACTCAAATTAATATTCTGCTAGATTAATTTGCTGTGAAGCTCGATTTTTATGATATCACCGCGATTTATATTTAATTTGCAACCCGGGCTAGCTTTGCTTGGGTAATAGAGTTTATATTTACTGACATTTTTTTTCATACACGCATCAGTACCTAATTACAAAAACTAACAATTACAATCATTTATTTCAACCACTGAATTACTACATTGAATTTAACTATTTAATTCCTCATCCAATTTTCAAAGAAAACTTAACTTATTATGCACCAAAACCTTCCTCAGGAATCGCTCTATCTGTTGCTGGAAAGTGTGAGAAAATCCGTGCAGTACTTTTTGAGTTTATGATGAACAGACTGACAGACGCGGCGGGGGCTTTGTTTTACAATATTTAGAGATTAACAGACTGCATGCTTTTTTACTACGTCCTGTTCATAAAAATAATAAAATATTTACAACCTTTTAAAAAAAAAGTATATTTAATCTCCTAATCAATCTCTTAATTAATGCTTGTTTTCTAATTTCATTTTAGAAAAAGAAATCCTATTAAGTAATTGCTATGTTATGTGGGAATTTGATTTTTTTGTATTAGTTTAAAATACTAGATTAATTTGTCGTGAAGCCTGCTTTTTGTGAAATTTAATAAGCCGATTGCATGCGCTTTTGGTACTCTCACTAGAATTTAATCTTCTAATTAATCTCTTAACTAATTCATGTTTTCTAATTTCATTTTAAAAATCCTTATTGAATGCCATGGTAACTGAGTTTTTTTCTTACATTGATTTAACTTAGATACGTTTTCATATGTCATTGGGTTCTAGCTTTTTAGTCTAAAGCGTTCATAAGTTAATAAAGAAATGAGATGTATAATCGTCAAGTAATGAAATATGTATTTTTTACTTGCAAAATATGACCTTCATCTTAGTTTTCGTTTGGGTATTTTACTTAAAATTTCATCTCAATCTTGGATTACGTTTTCATATTTCATATTATGCACCACCATTTTTTTTCAACTCCCGCGCCTTTTATCATTTTTTTCTTAAATCCTAATTTTTATGGCCAGTGTCAGAAATCATCATATTTTCAGTATTAAATTAATATTAAAGTATTTAGTTTATATTTTGCCGAATTACATAAATATATATTTTTTATTATATTTATATAATTCGTGTCAAAATAATATTGTCACATCAAAATACAATGTTTAATTATGATATCGAAAAATAGCATAACATCAATACCGCAAGCTTACTCTTGAATAAATGATAATTATTATTATAATAACAAAGATGTTTTCCATCACAGAGCACTTGTCTTGGCAACGCGTCGCAGACAATTCCCGGTCGAGGCAAACATCTGTAATGCTGAAGAAGCGATTTGTACGCGTCCCTAAAATTATGCCGGGATTATATTGTCTACGTTTATTAATAGTCTCATTTATTTGGTAATTCTGTTTGATGTTTTGTTGTTCGCAATGTAAGAACAAACTTAAATTCTTATGTTATTTCTTTTTATATTAATGGTGGGAGAACTATAGTTCGACCGGGGAGGTGCCACTGCCGCCCTAATAATCCACCGTAAAGCATTACTTGTGTTTCGGTTGGAGAAGTGCGGTCTTACACTTATGTAGTCTTCAGGAGTAGCAACGTGTCTACGTCCGAGCTTAGATAGATTTTCGGTCGTGTTTGTCGTTGTACGTGGATGTCTATGGACTGCGACTATTTACTTATTTACAACAGGTGGTTTGCATGCTCGTTTGCTATTCTTCTTAAATAAAAAAGGTTAGTAAACGAGCGGGAAATACTCCTGATAGTTAGTGGCTGAAGTGCGTAGACGTCGACATTAAAACTTAAACAAAACTCGTAACTGAGTTGTATCGTAGGTATACTATTAATGAGAACTAAGACAGTTAGTCAGTCCTTCTTCTTTTATATATACTGATTAGTGGCATAGGCATGATATGCAGAGGACTGTATCTTCTTCTTTAAGTGTCTCTTCAACTAATAAACGTTGGCTGTCAGCTTGTTGTAGCCCTCTCTATTTTTTACTCAATGGAATAGCTTACCTGCGCTAGGTATCTTCTCCAACTTACAATAATGGGGAAGGTCGTTAGAAAAAAAAGTTGGTCGGATGAAAAAGTTGTGGTTACAGAGCTAGAATATCACAGGACTGCATGGAGCATAATTTTAATTTTGTTGTAAAAAGTCCTCTGGTAAACATTAAAACGCAGATACTTGTGCCCTTTCGTTTCTACACGAGTAAGTCTTAACCAACAACGCTTAAACTAGGTCTCCATTCAGAAACTGTCATCCAAGGAGTTAATTAATACGAAATTTATAGTGCAACCACGCTTTATCGAGTGTTTCCTAACACCCGGCAACTATGACTCAGACCGTTCGAGGTAGACAAACCTTCCTTTAACCTTTATATTTTTATCTTAGCAACGTCACGTGGCTGTTCGTACGAGTATGTTAATGCATATAGTGTATGGCAACATTAAAAACGACTTATATTGTAGTAATAGAGATTTTATTTATATTTTAATTTGAATGGGGAAAACCCTAGAACTGTTATAAGAAAAGCCTAACCCAATTTAAAGGGAGTCCGTGCCCATGCAACATGGTGCCAAGAAAGCTAGCACACTTTGAATAGCGATCGCCATTCTCTGCGCAAGATAGGAACCAGCCCAGCAACTAGAGATTAATACCCTTTTCGTGATGTTTGTGTGAATGGCAACATTAAAAAGAACGGCCCACGTACCAGCAATGGCGCTTAATTTACTTTTTGCGAAGTGTGCGAGTGACCACAGTATACAAAACAGTGGTCTGACGTCCATGTGTCACGGAATACTAAGATGCGTAGAACTACATAATAGTTGGAGTTTCTTTCGCCGACTCTTCTCCAAAACGAGTCGCTGGTAGTTTATTGACGTTCAAAAAGAGTTCTGTAGAGAATCTACTTTTAATAAAAATATTTTGATTTTGATTTTGGTCCCTTATAATAGGTTTCCTATAATAACAGGCCTCCTACAATATTATCTAACTTTAGTAATAATTACTGAGATTTGTAAAGATAAAAAATACACGAAAAATAGTAGGATGGCGATACTGTGAACCAGGACCGTCTTACGGAATGCCGGGACCCTTGAGCCACAAGAATTTGGGGGCCCGTTTGACAGTAATAATAATAAAAATCGGCTACACTGGGATTTGATTTTTACTATTAACTTTATTTGTTTATTATTAAAATGTTCACTGTTTAGAAAAAGAGTAAGAATCTGGTTTGGTACGGTCAATGATTTAACTCTTGACTGTAATTCTTGGTAGATGCATAAGATAATTAAAATTATTTTTTTGCCATGTAAGCGAATGTATTGAAATTTCGAGGCTCCGATGATGTCGGATATAAAAAAAACTGATTTTGTACTCTGTGGTTACATTACGCTAGTTAGGTGTCACAGCGATGTAGGAATTGCATAGAAATAGACAATTAACCATGATTATTTTCTCGATGCCTCTAAATGGAATAACAAAATTGATTCCACATCCATTGAAGCATCTATAAACCTTCCTTTTAAATGTCTTTGCAAGCATCAGCAATAAATTAACACTTTGACTGCGACGGTCTTATATTAGATCGGGTTAGCGTTGCGGGAGGCAGCACTACACTGGAGTTTATTTCTCTACACTGAAGATGCGCCAATAATTCACTAAAATAGCAATTTTTAGAATCTGTGTAAAATCTACGAATACATTAACGTAATGTCGGTCCAGTTTTGTAGCGCGGGCGTAAACACACCACTTGTGTTCGACCGTAATCAATACACATTTGTACGTACAACACAGGTGTGTACAAGCCGCAAACGCGTTGCGCTGTGCAATACACAGCATTGTTGTACGCCGCTATCAAAGTATTAAATACTGACTCAGTGAGTATGTGAGACGAGACAAACCTTCGTCGTGTCTACCTATTCAGACGCTTAGCTACTATGGGCATGATCACGCATACTGTAAACAGATGTAATTAAGGCCGCGTCGTCCATATTAATGCGGCCGATCAATATTCATAGCGGGCTGACGCGGGTCAAACGATCAGATCTGTATCGAATGGCGATAGGGCTGCTAAGTCTGAATGGAATGTAAGTAGCAGATAATCTTGCGGTCAAACTAATCTTAGTTTCTTACTGCAGTGCCCGGTTATCCAATGTATCCTGGTATATCCAACCTCATACAGGACTGTATTTGTATTTGGTCGTACGTAAGTTATTGAGGACTAAGTTAGTCGTCTAGAGTAATTATGTATCTCCAACAGAAGATTTGTTGTACGGCAGATTTTAAGGGCAATGGGGGTAGGTCACTAGGGGGTTTGATCGGGGGATCGAACTACACTTATCATTAATAAGCCACTTCAAATAGAATTACAGTAGGCTAAAGATGTATTGCTAGCCTGAGGTCTAAGTCTGGAATCTTCGTAAAAATCCTAAATCTAAAATTGGTTTTGCTTTGCTTTATTGCACCGTACAGACAGGATTATAACAGCCTTAATTCTTAAATGATGTCACTTGGCGCATAGAAGAATGTAGAATCCACCTTAACGTCTAGTCTAGTCCTCTAGTCCCTTTACAAGGACAGTGCAAAAGTATTTTATCTAGCTGTTTCAATGTACGGTTAATGTAAATAGCCGTTATTAACACTGTGATTTCCATATTAATGTCCATCGTTATTAGTACCAATGAGAATACGAGTAAGATGGTCAAACAGGCGTGTATGTAGGGCGACAGGGTTACCAACTAGGATAATTAATTTGACTAGTTATGTTAACTTGAGGAATATATTATCAATTCCAGCGTCAACCATGATCGCTGTGTCTGGTTGTCTCGCGTGTCCCGGAACACCCGTCAGGTGCTTAGTCGGCCCTGTGGCGACACGTAGTCGTCCCCAGTTTTCTCGATAAAACTCCCATTTGACTTACATGTGAGGCGACCTTCTTTGTATTCAGAAGTAACTACGCAGGTCTTACAGACTATAGGCAGTACAGGAGGGTTACAAGCAGCATTAGTACATGAATCATCTACGGAGTGTTACAGGCAGTGTCCGCTTGGTATTTGGTAGATTGCATGATCGTTACTTTAATCTACATAATAATTATAGCTGACCCTATGAGAGACACACTTTCTGTATTATGTGGTATTTCCAAAATTGTGTTCTTATATGAACAATATTCTTTTGCAATTACTTATAATTTTAATTATAACGTATATTTTAATATTATCAACGTTGAATAAAATGATCACTTAATCCATCGTTACTTTATTACAGGCACATTAAATTGCAACTCGCATAAATCGGCCAAGACATATTATGATTTGACCCACGATGCAGCTTTTAAGCCGATAACCTGGTGTTCAAATTAATATTCGGTTCAAATGTTTGGCAGCCCTGACTGGCGCCAGTACTCGGGTCAGGATACGAGATTGGCGATAAAGTAGTAACGTTTAATGCATTTATTTGACGTCCCTTCCGATTAATTTATCGATGACGCCCGCTTGGCCTTAAATTGAACACAAACACTGAAAGCGTTCCACTCATAGATGTGATTTTCCTTATATAGCGTATATGTTTTGTCATTGTAATGTGTTTGTGTGTGAGTTTGTAATGTTATGTTAAAGTTCTCACGTACAGAATTGCGATTGCTATTCAACACGGGAATGCAGCTAGCGTTCTTGGAACCATGCCGCATGGGCACGGACTCCCTTTAGAATGTTTAATTTAGGCTTTTATTATAATCGTTTTTAAGTTTTTCATCATTATAAAAATATGTTTATATATTTTTAGTTTATATCAATATGTTAAAATATTTTAGTAACGCCACGTTTGATCGACGCTACTGGTGACAAGAATGTTAGTCCTTATTCCGTGCAGGGATTTGTGATTGTTATTCGCAGTTGTTTGCACGAGATGAAGAGACTAATTACAATAAAACTTAAACTAAACAATCTCAATGAATTTCGTACTCATACAGCATGGTGTCAAGAACGCTGGTCACTGAATTTTTTTTGGAAAGATGTGAACCGGCCCTCTTGTCATCAGCAGCGTCGATCAAACAGGAGTCATTGTAATTTTGTTTTGGTATTTACAGCGAACAGACGTGATGGTAATTTAAATCAAAGCAGATGTAGTGTCTGCGTTAATGAAATTGATACGGAGATGGACGCACGCGCATCACGCTGCGGCCTTGACGCGATAACGCAGCGACCATCGCTTTGTTCCGCTACCACAGTCATTAGCTGCAGTATGCGTGTTTCAATTCGTTACACTGTATTCTTAACTTTTCTGCGTATTCGTAAGATATAACGTGTATTCTGTTCTGTTTATTAAACTGAAGAAAATAGGTGATAGAACTATAGTTCGACCGGGGAGTTACCACGACCGCTTTCATATTTCGCCGTGAAGTAATTCGTGTGTTTCGGTTAGAGAGATGTAGTAAAGGACTACACTTAAAAGCGAAGCGATCATCTTATTCCTAAGAAATAGCAACGCATAATTAAAATAAATTAAGAATTCACACATTTTTTTTAATCTGTGTATTCGTCTTTATGTTTGTTAATGCGACGTTACAGTAAACCCAAAAATATAGGTATGAATCGAAAAAGGCTCTAATAGGCTGAAACTACACTTTAATGAGTGTTTGCACTATATATAGAAATGTAAATATAATTTTAAACTCATATTATTGCGGAATTAATGCAATTTACTATGTACCGGATAGTCACGATTAACGATTATGATTTTTTTGTCGACATTTCGAGCTACTTGCATGGCTCGTGGTCTTAGCAAAATTCACCGCTTGCTGAGTTTCTTCCTGACTACCATGCAACTGGTTCGAAATATCGGCGATCAAAAATCGTTAATCCCGAATACTCGGTACATAGTAAAATGTAAGGTAAATGCAGCGTAAGTACAAAAGCCAATATTATTTCATATCTAATAATGTTATTATCGTAGTTTGTATCTCGGGTACCGATAAGCCGACTCGTCTGTACATAACGGTTTCGCCTGCATACGGATGCAACTCGCTAAGGGTTATCTCGCTAATTTGTTGCCGATATTTTACTATGTATATTAATTATGCTTGGGACTATCGGTCTGTTTAACTTCAGGATTTTTCTTGCAACTAGACCTGTCTGTTTATCTTCTAGAAATTGTTGCGTCTTATGTAGTCAAGTAGTTTCGCGTGGTACAGCGGTCATCATATCAGTTTGCCACGCGGTGACTTCTATGTTTGTCTCAGTCAGACATAAATTAAGACATCTGTTCTAGGTTTGGGTGTTAACTATTTTTTTCAAAATTGAGTTAAATGTATCATAGTACTAAAAAACTTAACAGTTCAATTACGTCTAGAAGACAAGGACGCAATGAATTTTCGTCGTTTTACGTTAAAAGGGGCAAATGCCTCCGTAATAACACGGAATGCCAACTCTTAAATAATACATAGGGTTTCAGAAAATTTTAAAATGTGACATGTTTTACGTGAGTACCGTATAGATAGAATCCTTAGTGTCTTGTTTTAATTAATCGAACCAGCCCTCAACTCATAAACTACGCGATAATAGTTAATCACTGTGTTTTATATTGAATCTAATTAATTGATCTAACTGTTTATATCCAATAAAGTTACAGCTAAACAATTAGAAGGATTGTTTTATTTTATCGTGGATATGTGAGCGTTTTATGGTACATACTTTGGTCTTCAAATTGATATCGCACGCATTAAGATTTTCTGTGCAATTTTATTCTCATATATACAATGATGAAAATCTTAGAACTAATTAAAATAAAAACCTAACCTAAACAATCTATAGGGAATCCGTGCCCATGCGGCACGGTTTCACTAGCTGCATTCCCGCGCTGGATAGCAATCGCAATTCTCTGCGCGAGATATGAGCCAGCCCTCTTGTCACCGGCAGCGTCGAATTAACACTCTCCCGACACTGCTGTGTATTGCGCGGCGCAACCCGCTTGCGTCTTGTACACACTTGTCGTGTACGTACAAATCTGTATAGATTACTGGCGAACAAAAGTGCTGTGTTTACGTCGGCGCTACAAGACTGGGGGCCGACATTACATCTGTGTATTCGTAGATGATACGTCGACGCTAAAAATATGATATTTCTATGAATTGTCCGCGCATCTTCAATCTAAACAAATATACTACAGTTTAGTCCGCCTCCCGCAACGCGACCCGATATAAGCGCCGCAGTCAAATTGTTAATACCACCGATATGTTCATCAACCCATTAGGTACCGTACCATTGTCAGACATGAGCCTTGTTTTAGAATGAGAAGGATTTATCTCAGCTTTGAGAAATCGATTACGACATTTCAGTCATGTTGTTTTCCTCATGATCTTTTCTCTAATCTCTAAATCAAATAACCCTTTAGATTGTTTAGATTTTTTAGTTTACGCTTTTCTTATAATTAGTTTTAAGATTTACGTCATCGGAATTAAAATATAAATAAATATTACTTTCATAAATACTATATAATTAAGTTGCAATATTTAATGTATGTGATGCAGATATCTCTATATATTATGAATTAAAGTCGCTATCATATTTGACTATTTTACCGATTTCTTGTAAACCACTCAAAGGTTATGATTTAATTTTCACAAATTTTTAAATGTGGGAGAACTATAGTTCAACCGGGGAGGTACCACCGCCGTCCTCATAATCCGCGGTAAAGCATTTTTTTTGTTTCGGTTGGAGAGATGCGATGCCCGCTAGACTTTGAAGCGAGGCGGCCGTCTTGGTCCTCAGGAGTAGCAACGCATCTACGTTCGAGCTCAGATAAGATTTCGTCGTGTTTTTGGTTGTACGTGGATATCTATGGGCTGCGAATACTTAACATCAGGTGGCTTGCATGCTCGTTTGCTATTCTTCTAAAAAATGGAAAGAACTATAAACGAGGAAGATTGACATAATTTTATTTGTAGTTTACACACGGGCTGCCAAATGAGACTGTTTAAAAAAAAATCTTTTTCATGTAACAGTTTTTAAAGCGAGATCGTAGTCTTGGATGCGAGCGGGTTGACGTGGTTTGAAAGGCAGGTAATGCCGCAGAGCATTGCAAGTTCTAACTATAGTTAGTTACTTTTCTAACAAAACATACTACTATTAGTAAAAAGGGCGATGCAACTCACGTTGGTGTACAAAACGCGCTATCAGTCGTCTTTGATTTATTTACAAACTGTGCCGTTAGATAGAGCATGTACGTGTTACTCGCTGTGTTCGTTGCCTACTTTATTTATTTTATTGTTATATTATGCGTCATTGTATTATTTGTTTCAACATTAGATACCGCGCGTGGTTGTTTTTTTAATCCCACCTATTCGAAATCCGAACGTTAGTTCACCGATGCCAGAGAGAAAATTTGTACTTTTCTGTAGACTTTCGCACAGGACGGAAATGAGATTTGAATTTCGAATATGAATATTGATACAAACCATCAATCATGGATTACTTTTTTTTCTACATTCTGGTACAATACACAGCCGTTTTATTTTACTTTCATTACGATAACTTTGATATTTTAACGTTACGCTAAAATTAATTTTATGAATATGTTAAATGTGAAGTACTACAATGTACATGAGAAGATACGCTACGGAAATATTGAATGTTGTATATACGAAACTAAATTTTTGATTATCATGGGCCATAGATTGAGATTTTGTCGTTAAGTGTTCAGATCGTCGTGTATGGCGTGACGGCAAATAGGACATAAACTTAATATAATTGCGTAGTAAAATAAATAAATAATATAGTGTACCTACTTAGTTCATGGAACAGTATGATCATCTTATGCCCACTATTGCTCTGTATATTAATTGTGCAGGTAAAAAATATTTCATCATTTGGTACTGTGCAAATAAGTATGACCGTAGGATAAACCAGTTTGTCGAATTCGAGTACACATAATTATGATATTTATGTGTATATTTAATTGTCAGTAATAAATAAGTAAGTCTTTGTACACTTATGGCCGTGAGGCTTGTGGTTGACCACACTCGGACTTCCTCGCAGTGCATGCCATGGGTGTCTAAGTGTTTGTGTATCTTTACATGTGTATGTATAGATACACAAACACTTAGACACGGGACAGAATGTAAATATGAATTTATGTAAATATCTACATGATTAATTTAAATTTCTGTTCCGTGCCTAGTCGGAAACCAAATCTGGAACGCTCCGTGCATTATATTTTAATACTGCTCCACCATATGAGTTGTCATGATGGAAAGAAATTAACAAAGAAAACTAAGTACAAAGAAATTGATCTTGAAAATGATTTTAAGGATACATTTAGATATACCAAAAAAAGAAAACTATTTTCAAATAAATTAATCCTGAAAATGCGCTTTAGATGCAATTTTAAGGATGCTTTTAAGATCTGTTTTATTTACAATATGTAATATATTCCTCATGGGTAAAATACTCAATTATAATTTATAGTTAAGTCAAAATATGTATATATACCCTATTTTTCCACCGTTTACCTCCTCATTTAATGGAGTTAAACCGGAATTATAGATTATCAACAAAAAAGATTCCATAAATATAAATATTTTTTATGTAGAGTACCTATTTAGTTCGTGGAACAGCATGACCACCTTATATCATGTCCCAACATCGCTACTGCTGTGTATTCTTAGTTTATTTTTGTAGTATGTATTTATATTCCATGCAGATTTATTACTTAAATCATTTATAAATTGAACCAACCGGGAAGTATAGGTTCCAAAAAAAGGATTCTGTAGGTATATTTAATAACTGACAGGTTTCTGTGGTGAGAAACAAATCACAAGAGCGGAGAACCTTCTCCATTTTTGAAGTTGATTAAAAAAACAAAATGTACCTAAACAACGTTTATCAATGTTTGTACACCTCAATTTGATATCAGGAATATTGCCGACTTCATTACCTATTGTTCGTAGTCATACATATCGAAGTATTTCATTCGGTCTGTATTAATTGATAATTTTCATATGTGGGTCAGGCAATACAATGTAGTCGTTAGCCATACAAATTTTCAATTTGATTAATCTATACGGACCTTTCGCAAGACTTAAGGTATATTTATACCCTTATCTACTATATAAAATTCAAAAGGTTTATTTGTTTGTTTTACTTTAGTGCGTTAATTAATGATGTGATCTAAGTTTTGTACATAGAGTGTCTGTAGCTTAGGTCTCGTTATAGACTGTATTGTCACGCTCTATTAAAACTGAATAAATAATTATAGATTAAAAATAATTATAAGTTACACCGTCTACTAATTGGTATTAGAACAACTTGATAGGATGTTTTAGCCCTTCTTTGGTTGTGGAGAAAGATAAAAAAGTTGCAGCGAATTGTTTATATTAAGAGAAAAATAATTCCGACCTAAAAAACTCTTTCAACCCTTTTGTTATACAATCGTGAGAACCGGCTACATAGTAAAATTACTTTTTAGTGTTCACGAAAAATGGGTGTTCTGGTGAAAAATTTTAAAGGTGGTAGAGCAATTAGAGCTCGTCCGGGGCTGTACCACCGCCACCCTTATAACCCGCCGTAAAGCAACATGTTCTTCATGTATTCTGTTTCGGTTGGTGAGGTGTGGTTACCGTATACACATTATTGGAGGCGACCACCTTAGTCCTCAAGTGTAAGAACGCATCCACGTCCATCCTTAAATAGAACTTCAGTTCTATTTGAGATTGGACGTGGTTGTCCGTGGTTGTGCCGTGACCAATTAACATCAGGTGGCCTGCATGCCCGTTTCTTACTCTTTCAT
>DWON01007591.1:0-12783 GCA_018251015.1 Phocides pigmalion okeechobee
TAGACGCGACATTAAAAGACAACGCTGGCGGATTATTTTGTTCTACCCACCAACATATTAACAAGGATTGAACAGACCGAATGGACACAGATAGGGGACATAAAGCCTCTGCGACACGAAAGTAATTTTGAAGTCTTAGGCGAGCGCGTGTCTTATATTCCTCAACCGATTTAACAATGACGCCGGGCGGGGATTCCAAGTCTCCGATCGTTCAATTGGCCATTTCAGTTGGGATTTTCCTCATGACGTCGGAACCGATAAATAAAATTGTTTACCCAAACTCATAGTCTTTATAAGTAACATATTAACTTGTTTATGTCAATCAAAACGTATGATCATGCTTAAAAATTTTTTTACGTTGAAATATAACAAACGAGCGTGCAGGTTATTTGATGATAAATGTACTCTTTAGCCCCTAGACAGCCACGTCCAACATCAAATAAGACTAAAGTCCTGCCTGTTGTGCACAGATGCATTAATACTCCTGAGGATTGAGACGGGCGTTTCGCTTGCAAGTGGCGCTAGCAACCGTGCATCTTCAACCGAAACACGAAGAATGCTTTACGGCAGATTATGAGTGCTCGATTATAAGACCTTTTAACTTAACTTTCATATTTATTGGTATAGGTTTCTACTAGAACCACGGCCAGATTCGTAATCCAAATTAATACTCGTATTTTGATTAGAAAGATGTAGTCCCTAACTACACTTTTATAAATCCAAGCTCCTTCAATTCAATTCAATTCATTCGTTGCTCATGTAAGGTGATAATCTCAGTGCTCCGAAGTAGCAACACATCATGTACGACTTTATGAGAAACTACGCGTCTACAGGCTACCTAGACTCCAATTTTGTCTAATGTTGTAAGTCGTTTACGGTTTTCAGCGACTACTTAGTACTTAACAGTAGCAATACATCTGCGTACGATCTTTAGAGTAGGTAGACTATAGACTCTATTTGATGTTGTACGTCGCTCACGGACTTCAGCGACTACTTATGATCAAGAATAATACCACATCTTTGTACGAGCTTATGAGTAGATGGATTGTAGTTCTGTTTGATGTTGTATGTCGTTCACAGGCATCTGCGACTACTTAGTCATCAAGAATAGCAGTACATCTACGTTGGACTTTACGAGTAGGTTGATCGCAGTTCTATTTGATGTTGTACGTTGTTCACGGACTTCACCGAATACATATCATCAGGAGCTATTCTGCTAAGAAAAATGTGTATATAACTATCCTCTTCCAGTGTCAATCGTCCATTAAGGAAGTAGTAATTAATTTCTAATACGCACATAGTCGTCAATTCAAAGCGCTCCTTGGGGGTTTAATTCACTTCAATCGAAGTCAATTAAACCTGATTCCGTAAACCAAAACAGCGATTGTTATCCGGATTATCTGAACTCGAATCAGAATCAAAATTCCATTCTCAAATCTGTACGGCAAACGCGAAACAGTAATGTAAGCGACACGAAAACTAATCCATTAGTTAGTGATTTGAAACTAAACGCATTAGCGGGATTACAACTAATGCCATTAAATTCTCATCTATTCGGGACTAGCATCAAGACTTGGAGTGACGAGTCATAGGTTATTTGCAATTAAACATGACATCAATTTTCTTTGCTGATGAGAGGACGATATATGTAATGCAACAAGGATATAAAAGTAAGTAGATGTCAAATTATTAATGAAACGTGGTGTACAGTAAAACTAATTTAAGAACCTAAAATCTCTAGGGAATTTATCTCTATGCAGTATAGTACTAAGAAAGCTAACCGCATTCTCACGTTGAATAGCAATCGCAATTCTCCTCTTATCACCCTCTTGTCATCAGCAGCGTTCAAAACTGATCAAATGTGGGATGACTTATTATTTAATTTTATTTACCACTATTTCGAGCCCATCGCGATTACTAAGATACGTCGCGCAGCGTTATACGTAGAGAAAGAGATGAACCAGCCTTCTTGTCACCAGCAGCGTCAATTGGAGCTTTGAATATATAGCGTTAATAATGATAACGTAAATTTAAACTCAAAAACTTAGACTATACTGGTTTACTACTAAAAGTAACAAGAGAACCTTTAGCTATTTTCAAAGAATATTAGGACCTAAAATTTATATTGCTGTTTACGCTTCGCTTACACTTTCGTTTATTTACGAAAGAAAGTTTAATTAGTACTGCGAAACTTCCGTTTCTCGGTTTAATTTAAATAAGCAAGATATTGTGTAGGGTGATTATTGCCTCCATTACAAAGAGTTACAACTTTACAAAGTTTCATAAATTTCTCGCTATTCTTTACTACAATCCTACTCGTACTCTCTGTTATGAAACACTAAGTGGATTAGAAATTAAATCCGTTTTAAACTTAGGTTATGTTGAGTGGGCTGGATCCCAATTATTTAAAAAAACTTCGATTTCCGAGCAAGTTTGCCGTGGAGTGGCGGGGACCTCGTCTTGGGCCCAGGAAACATTTTCTTAGGCCCGTCGCCTAAACCACGGTACGATGGAGATCTTGTATTGTTCAATTTATACTTATTTATTCACATACATGTTTTATTTTATACTTATTTATTCACATATAAATTATGTATTTTTTTCAGTTAGATATAAATCAAAACTTATTTTTTGTCTGCTTTCACTCTGCCGAATATTATTCAATTGAGTGTATACATTTAAGCTCAATGAATTGGATAAATAAAAAATAAACGGTTCGAAATAAAATTCAAACAATATCAATAAAATATCAATGACTAGCGACCCACGCCTGTTTCGCACAGTTGCAAATCACGTAACAAATACTTAGCTTTTCTTTTCTTTATATGGATGTATTATAAATGTTATAATTGCTCTTGAATTGCTTTATTGGTTACCGCATTAAAATCTCTTGCGTAGTTTGAAAGACGTGCATATGGCGGAAGGCTAATTTGTCTTTGTAGTACGTAATGATAATAAACGGAATGACTGACGAATAAAGTCGTATTGATATCTTTTTAATAAAGATTCTAAGCGTATAATCATTATTACACCGTATAAGTGACGTCACTTAGAGCAAACGTCTTCTTAGAGTGCTTCTAAAATGCAATGAATTTCAAAACTATTTCTAAATATAAAAAACCTAATTTTGAAAAAAAGAAAAAAACCCGGTAGTTTAATTTCAGTTCCGATATAACACGCTTTACCTCCTGTTCTATTCTGACATACTATTCCTAGACGGTGATAATCTCTATACTTTATAGAAAGTAAAATAGGAATTCAGATTTCCTTTACCCGGATCTGAGAACCTGAGTTTGATGTGACACTATTGATAATAGATTGAGATGAGATTCTTCGTCTACACAAATAAAATTTTACACATGACTGTATCACTTTTGTAGTTAACAAAGCATCGGGAACATTGAGAGCGACAAAGGACGAAACTTTGTCAGTGAATGAGAGATGTGACGCAGGCGTTGAGTGATATAAGGTCGCGAGAAGTTTACAACTGACACTCACAGATTTCCTTGATGATTTCGGTTGTGCTAAGCGTGTATATTTTTTGTAATAAGGGTAAAACGCATGGAGCGGTTTGTTATTTTCTTACCAAATGTTGTAGAGAAAAAAGGCATTATTTCAAAAGCTCATTAACGAAGAGAGTGACACAGGCGGAAACTTTGTCAGTGAATGAGAGATGTGAAGACACAGGAATTGAATTATAAAAAGTCGCGAAAAGTTTACATATGACACTCACAGATTTTCTGGGGTGTTTTGCCAAGTGTTTTTTTATTTATATTATATTTATAATAACTGACAATAATCCTTTAACCCTCTAAATATAAGTTTACTCTTGTGTATACTGTGCAGAAAAACGTATTTCTTCTAATGGTAGTTACTTGAACTACAATTATTCTTGGTCTATGTTCAGTTATGAGATTCCTTCTCTACAATTACTTGAACAATTACCTCTGAAAAGAGTATGCAATCTTAAGTGGGTTAATTTAGTCGTTTTAGTTTATAGAAAAATAAAACAAACAAATACTACCCAATGCATTAGATAGTCCAACACCCTGGCAAAAAGCTAATAGATGTATATTAGTAAGTAAGCAAGTAAAAAGTGTGAGGCCTATATTAAATTTAAATTTACGGTATCCCATGTTATGTTCAGTTATTTTTTTTTACAACATGGAAGTAAAAATAAAAAAAATAATTCAAAATGTTGGGGCTTAAAAAGGTCAGTCAGAAAATTTATAAGGCTCATTGTTCCACGGTGGCATTCAGTCGGTTTACTTTTTTAGGTTTTGTGAACAAAATAAAGCGACTACAGATGGAGAAGTTATACTTTTGTTCGCCAGTGAAGAGGTTTTCACGCTTTGTGATAACTGCACTGGAATTAAATTCAAAAAATGAGAAATGGACTTTTCTTCTTGAATGGGTCAGATTGGATGGGAGTTTCGCAAGTCCTTCTAGATGTCCTTTCATTCGGATTTTCTAAGATGTTTTTTCTATAAAATACAACTAATGCCGTTTCTATATAAATCCATTTTAGATTGTGCGTAGCGAAATTGAATTCAAGATCCGTATCTTTTGACAAATTTCAACCGATTTGTGGAAAATAGGATGATGACCATTTTTATGTGAGAATAAAAATAAATGAGCGTGTGATACCTTTTTTACATTAGAAAAATGGCTAAGAAGCGTGTAGACCATCTAATTTTAATAGTTTTGCAGACCACGGGCACCTACGTCCAATATCAAAAAAGACTAAAGTCCTGCCTGAAGACGTGCATACTCTTAAAGACTGAGATATTCGCCTCGCTTTTAAGTGCAGCCGGCAACTGCATCTCCAACTTAAATACAAGAATTGCGTTACCGCGGATTATGAGGGTGGTACCCTCCCCTCTCGAACTATTGTCCTACCACCTTGCTAACCTGATAATAAATGGTCTGTTCAGCCCGTAAACATCCACGTCTAATCGATAAGGATGACCTCTATTCCTTTCAAAGGTCTTGCGTTGCGTTGCTATTTCTGGACACTGAGTTAGTTACATCGTTGGTATAACGGAAAATCGGTAAGTATTTCGGTAGCATCATGTCGAATCGAAACTCAAATTGCTTCATGGCGCTCTATAAAACCGATGGTTATTTCTTCACAGTCGAGTTATAGTTCTAACTTAACACCTTTTAAATGTTTGTTACTCGATCGATTTCGCTAACTTTACTTCATCTTCAAACTATCAGGAATATGGCGTGGTTATTTGACTCATAAAAACTATTTGTGCTTCCTATCTTATACGATCGAGTATAAATATTCTGGAATTCTACCACGGGACTGTCGCTCTTCAACATTGACTGCTTGTTTATAAATTATATTTCCTAATTAAATTTATTCCAATCAAGAGCTCGTTATGCTTTTAAAAATAATTAAATATTTTACAAAATTTGCAAAATGCTTTCGGTTTCAATCAAAGAAACAATTTTCGAGCACGTTTCGACGAATCCGAAAAACAAACCCAACGGTTGAGCACTTCCGGAATATTTCCGGTCCCTATTTACAATTCCATAATTTCAAACTTCCGTCGATTTCCGAACGTGATACTAACGACCCTCTCCTCTCCGTTTAATATTTCTCCAGCTCATGAGACTGTGTTTTTGTAATTAGAAAAGTGCTAGCAATTAAAACTTTTATAATTGTTGGGATGGGGGCAAATGGGTAAATGTTCTCCACGGTGAACAATGGGGAAGGACAATAAAAAAGGAACTTAAAAAAGTTTCTCAATTAGAAGCGGAAATAGCGTCTGCGTCAGCTACCTTCCCGGATCGATGCATCATTGAGAACAGTTACTCCAGTTGGGAGTGTGTCTGCTAAAATATTTAAGCCTACTTCGCTGTGCTGTATAATCGAATGGTAAACGACAAGCTAATAACTATAAAAGAAATAATTGGCCACAAACCGTCGGCAGATGGTTTGGGATTAATGGTTTTTGAAAGAATTCGTAAAAAAACCTTGTTTCATTCCTGTTTACCAAGTACGAAGGTACACAAAAAATAAATGCAAGACAAATAAATAAAGAGTCGAAAGTGATGAGGGGTACATACAAAAGCATAGGAGAGCATCATGCCATTTACCGTTTCGTCATTCGAATATATCTTATCCACAAGGAACACTGATAGATGTATCATATTGAAAAGTAATGAAAAAGTCTCGAACTTAGAAACAATGCATTTCCATGTAATTATATAGAACTTTATGTAAGTAGCTGATATGAAAAATGTTACTCGAAGCGATTTAATGTTGCTAACGTCATGATGTGTTTCATCTGCACATGCATAGTTGACTACATCGTGTGTTACCTAAAGCTTTACGGATTTACGAAAAAATTTTCAGATATGGTGATAGCTGCCTCGTGTAGGTCATCGAAACACACGAGTAACACGGTTCTCGTTTAACGTTAATGGTGAAACATGACATGTTTACTTTCCGAAGAAAGGATTCAGAATTAAGACATACGTGGCTGTTTGAATTTGCAATTAGCACCGTTAATAACCGTGGAAAGCTAAACTTAGCTTGAAGCCTTTCACTGACTTAATAATAAGTAAGCAAGTAGACTCCTAATGCAAGAAAATATACCAAATATATAAATCTGTAAAATACAAAGTCGCGCTAACGATATTTAGGTCTTATTGTTCACTCTTGAAGCTAGGCATCGTTTGATCCGTAGGTATCCAAGGTAGAAGAACTATATTTCGACCGGAGTGGTACCAACGCCGCCCTCATAATCCGTTGTAATGCATTACTTGTATTTTGGTTGGAGAGGTGCGGTTTCTAGCTATACTTTGAAGCGAGGCGACCATCTTAGTCCTCAGCGGTAGCAACGTATCTACGTTCGAGCTCAAATAGGAATTCGGTCATATTTGTGGTTGTACGTGGATTTCTATGGGCTGCTACTACCTAACATCAGGTGGTTTGCCTGCTCGTTTGCTGCTCTTCTAATTAAAAAATAATAATTAAATCCATTCAGTGGAGTAAAACTGTAACTTATTGTTTTAATTCTCTGTAAAAATACAATTTTACAAATATCAAAAAAGTATACGCTGCCTCATTAGAGTATATAATTAGAGGCTTCAGACAGAAGCTAGTAATACGTTTCATATTATGATGAGATTTATTCATGTTAAGAATATTTCTATAGCAAAAAACCGACAATACACGAATCAATAAAATAAAGATTAAAAATTTCAATTTTCTTTTTTATCCATATATGATCGACGAGAGATGTATTTTAATTCAGTCCAACGCTTTGCTACATTAAGATACAACAAAAATAGCAGTTTAGCATATGTACTTGAAAAATATCAATCAAAATAAATGTTGACGGCAAGGTATGCTGAACTTTACATAAACTGAGCATTGAACCAAAACTGAGCAACAAATAAAGTGCCGTGTGACTGGCGTTCGATTAACGCAAACAATTTCGCGGCAGCAAACAGCAAATAAATTGACTCCGGTCAGTGGGCCGGAAATGTAACGTAAAAAGTTTTTTAATTTTTATTTTCTGTAAAAATGCTGTTTCAGTAATTCCAGAAATATACACAATACTTTCATGTTTGGGCGTTTTGGTACAATGAAAAACGTCAGGTTGGGTCATGGATATGATTGAAATATAGGAACTTGACAAACAAACATCGAAAATGCATGAATATTTCTTTTCACACCCTTCAAACTAGAATACAATAACACTTGTACTGCTACTTTAAACCATAATTGTTTCTACATTCGCAATCGAACACTAGGATTTACTACTTTAAGACCGATGAAGATCTCAGTCCTCAACATTAGTAACACGTATATGTACGAGTCTGAATAAGACTTCGGTTCTTTTTGATGTTGGAAGTGATGAGCGATGGATAAAAATGTGTATTGGTTTTAACGACTACTGATCGTTTCCAATTCTTCTAAGATAAAGAACCCTAAATCACAAAATTGATAATGTAGTAAGTTTAAAAGAAGTTGCCAATCAATTTACAATTCTAGAAGTTAGCCAAGTTCTAATTGTCAAGACATCTCGCTGTTAGACCTGAATCACACGCGGGAAGTTCCCGGAAACTTGTACCTATCCGTGCAACTTCGACCACTTTTAATTGGCCTCGAGCTGTAGAATTATTAATTCCCTGAAAACTCACTTTGGCATGTGTCTATGTGTGGTATAATCATATTTAAGTAACGTATTATTATGTTATAATAATGTTAGTATAACGTCTACAGAAGTAGTTAAAGTACTCGTACATGAGTAATGTAGACACTTGAACGAAGCGTTTCCATTCTAACAGTAACGATGGATTTATGGATGACCTTAGGCAAGATATTAATCTTATTTTGTGTTCATTATAACTGTCCATTTTTCTATAGATACATTAAGGTTTTCCAAAAATTCATGAAGATATACAAAGTCTACCAATCTGTTGTTGGGAATCATGTAGAATTAAGGTCTCTAATGTTTACGGGTGAATAGATTAGAATTTATTTATTAGCAATAACAGCGGCATTCGCTCTTCTTCTCCGTAGAGGCAGCGACTGGTTCGAGGCACCTGACCCTTTTTCAACGAAAAGGCCAGGTGCCAATTCTCTACAAGCGTCCTCCTTGTAGCTGCGTCTTACGATAGGCAGGAGATACCGTAGCGATATTGTGGTCCCGCGCTACAGGGACTTAGTGCTAATAGAGGGCCCATATGATCTAACTTATCTTAAAGAAATTCGTTTTTTAAAAATACTAATGGGATAGAAGAAGCAATCACATCAATTTCTACTTATGACTTTATCGTCTGATATAACTTTGCCTGGCCATTCCTATTCTGAATACCCCATACCCACCAGTAAAAGACTAAAAAGTTTTGAAATTTTAGAAAAAAAATAAAATAAAATTACTTCAAAACAACTTTACAGGTAAATCTAATGAACGCAAAATTTTCTGTGGAACAGTTATCCAGTTACATTTCCCGTAAAGAGGTCACTCAATTCTTCTTTTCGCATAAAAACGTTCTGGGAAATAATAAAATTGAGCGATATCGCGCATAAATCAGCCAAGTAAATGAGAATAAAACGAAAAAATACCCATTAAGGCAGTCACTTGGAAGATCAGAACGGAGACTTGAGTCATGAAATTCATTTCGTTTTCCGGTATTATAACTCTTCGCATAAGTTATGACTGCTAATTCCTTAGCAGATTGTAGAGTATCGCGCATTTTTGTAGCCCGCGCTGATAATGTCATGTTATAATGCCTTAATTTTATGCTGTTACAGAAAACAAATCTTTGCTTTCTCCAGTCGTATACTTAAATAATTTAAGTCAAGAAAAATATTAAAGAGAAATTGCATTTTCTTTGTTATCATCTTTAGGGAACCGAATTTCATTAGAAAGGTAACTTTATTCAAAATATTTGATACAACGGGCATGCAGGCCACTTGATGTTCAGTGGTCACTGCAGCCCATGGACAACCACGGCCAATCTCAAATAGAACAGAAGTTCTATTTAAGGATGGATGCGGATGCGTTCCGACTCTTGAGGACTAAGATGGTCGCCTCCAATTATGTGTATCCGGCAACCACACCAATTTTAATACTAATTAATTAAGTCTGATTTATTTTATTGATTTGAATAATCTAACTTTATTTATTTAATACTTTAACTTATTTTTGACACGACTTGATTAAATGTAGGTGGGTTTTTATTGTAATTTTTCACTTTTGGACATTTTATTTACGTATTGTACGAAGGGTAATTTTATATGAATTTGCAATTTTGTAATTAACTACAAGGGAATTTACTAACATACATTTTACAGTGTAACTATTTTAAATATTAATAATATGACTTTTATCTTATAACTACGCTAACGCATTGGTATTGACTTTAATGTTAGCTGTAAGTTTGATTCAATAAATTCAATTCAATTCAATTCAACACAATATGGTACAATGGACTAGAGTCGTGGTCTAAGACGTCACTCTTCTGAGAGAAGACCCGGTGCTCAGAAATCAAATTCAAATATTTTATTTCATTGTAAGGTATTTAGATACACTTAATGAACGTCAAGGGTACAATGTAATCAGTAGTTCAATTTACAATTTACAGTGGTTCAATAGTACAATACTGATACTTCACCTTAGCCTCTACATGAAAGTAGCAATGGGTAATCCTTTCCACATCGGCCCACGCGACCAAGTAACGCGCCATGCTCAGAGGGATCTTCGGCAGAAAGTTCGAATGGAACTTTCCCTGGCAGTAGATCGTGATTACATCAGTGTCCTTGACTTCGAATATTATGCGGAATATTGTGCCTAAAACAATTACCAGACAATATTATAAACAAAACTTAGCCTGTGTTTCATGGTGGATTTGAAAAATTGACATATAAAAAAGTTCGTGTTTAATAACGATTTTCTATGGATCCAGTCATCAGAACTTTAACAAAATTAAAATTTTACTGCGATAAATACAATTGTTGTTTTTTACTTTGCGTAACGCGCACATAATTATTGTGTATGTCGGAGCGAAACCGCATATTTAAGACAACGCGTTGCCGGGAACGTTGTTTTTATTACTCGTTTTTAGCCAAATCTAGAAATGTTAACGATGTTTCACCGATCGTAACGTGATGTACCGCCACCCAATTTTGTTATAAAACTCCCGCCCGCAGGTAGTCGTCATTCTCGCTCGTCGTCGGTCAACGTGGGGAAAACGCAGGCCGTGCAGATAGGCGGCACGACGCAGCACGATCCCACCTTGAAGCTCCAAGGACAAGAAATCCCATGGGCGGCTAGGGCGAAATACCTGGGCGTCACCATTTCGTCCCAGCTGTCCATGAAGCCTCACATCGACGATGTCACAGCGAACGCGAGAGTCGCACTGCACCTCCTCCGTCCGGTGCTCTCCTCGAGACTCCCTCTGAATGTGAAGATCGCCATTTTCAAGACCTACATTCGTTCCCGCCTGACGTACGCGGCCCCGGCCTGGTACGCGCTAGCGAGCGAGCCACAGAAGCGACGCCTTCGTGTGGTGCAGTCGCTGGCGCTGCGCTGGTTGGTTGGGGCCCCGCGGTACGTCAGGAACGCAGTCATTCAGAGGGATCTCAGAGTCGAGAGCCTGGATGACTTCGTGTGCGGCCTCGCGACGCGCATGTTCGCGCGTGTCGACGCGGCGCGATTCCCGCATCTGCGGGATCTGGCGCCGCTCCACGCGCGACCGCCGGATCGCCGAGCGTTCCCGCGCGACCTCCTCGCGCGGGCCCCCCGGAACGCCGAAGACGACATCGTCGATGTCGGGATACCGGAGGGCCTATTCACGTAGGCCCTCCCACTCACCGGATTGACCTTTACCTGATTGACATGTTACAGGACTGACCGCACCCGGGCCTGCCTGCCGACAAGTCGTCGCCCGATCGCTGGGCGGCTCCTGCTGGGCTTCCGTCACGGCAAGTGGCGGTTCCACCCGGTAGGGTCGCTCGCTCGTGGACGTGAAGAGGCTCCACGGCGGGCCCGGAGTGCTCACACTGGAGTGACTTGGAACGGAGAAGCAAAATTGCTACAGGGACGTGAAGATGCCTCAACCCAACCAGAAGACGACCACACGACACCACGATCGACCGAGAGACCGACCGATTGCAAAAGCGGAGTTTTAAGTTAGGTCGTCCTGACACAAAATATATATATATATATTATACAAATTATTCATTAATTAAAAACAATTTAACCAGGGCGACCGGCGATTTGATTACCGGCACGTTTTAACGTGCCGCGGTAGACTCCACGGCCAGGAGGCTATGCCCCGACACCGTTTCCCCCGTGGTCTCGCGACCACGGAGACGACTTAATAATGTTTTTGTATTTGTAAGTTGATGACACTTGAACCTGTACCTGAAAGGTATTTTTTTTAATATAAATATGTAGATATGTATTCTCTATATATCTCAGTTAAACGCTCTTATCAAAGGTAATGTAGTATATTCGCTTGTAGGTGGTGAGTGCTGTGTGTTTGAGATAGTCAGGGTAATAATATGCGCGAACGAAAATAAGAATTTATTAGTTAACTTGATTAACCGTATATTTTTTATTTATTTAAATATCGGCATATAAATATGTATACTACATCCAGAAGACTAGTATTAAAAGTAAAAAACCTGTAAAGGAATCCATAAGGCTTGCCAGTGAAACGGTGAGTAAAGAATGAATATACACCAATTGTGATAAATAAAATGGAATCTTAAAAAAAAAAATAAAAAAACGGATTGAAATAAACTATAATACAGTAGAGGTTTTAAATGTTTGTAATTATTTATTTTATACTCAATAAAATAAAAGACAATTAAATCCAAACTTATATTTTTACACAACATTAAAAGTGGTAATATTAATCTATTATAATAATATTTTTAAAAGTGTAGGCTGTGAATTAATTAATAAAAAATAAAGCAATATTACAATAGGATTGAAATCCATTGACACAATATATAATACCTTCAAATTACATACCACATCAAGATTATTCCGTCCAATATATAATAATACCATAATATATAGAAATGAGTCAGTTCACATAAATAACATTTAGATAAATTTAGTAATTTTTGTTTGTTTACAAATTAAGTTCAAATTGTGTTTCTACTAGGAACGGCCACAAGCTTGCACTGCCTGAGTGCAGGCTTCACAAGACAAGCCATTTGTTTATTGGCATGTCTGTGAAATTCTATAATAAAATTCCAGACAAGGTTCAATCCCTGCCTTTGCGTAAATTCAAGAAAACTGT
>DWON01007592.1:0-12783 GCA_018251015.1 Phocides pigmalion okeechobee
GAACATGTTGCTTTACGGCAGGTTATGAGGGTCGCGGTGGTGCCGCCCCGGTCGAGCTCTGACGGCTCTACCACCTTTATAAATTTGTGTTAACCTATTTGTACTCGTAGTTAAAATACATTGAAATTATATAAACAATGACCTAAATTCTGTAATATTAAACTATGTACCAGAAATTGTTTATTTGCATAGATAGACAAGTAATCTTAATTATGTAAATATTCGCTAAAAATTATGGCTTATTTATAAAAAATGTAAACAGGAAATGTAAAAAAAAAATGGGCTACCCTCTAATTTCAAGTAAACAAATATATAATATAATATTGAGGAATATTAACCTGTGTAATCGAGTATTATAGTATCTACAGATAGTTTATATGTTTCTATGACATTTTTAAATGTGAATTGTATGTAACATATTGTTCCTAATTTAATAAGATTTTCACGGCGTTGTTCGCGGAATGTTGTGGTGAGACAGACAGACATGTTGCCTAACTATACACGGAATATCGCGATACATTGTCAAAGCTGTAGTGATCGTGAAATCGAGTAATAATATCGATGTCAATAATCAAAATCAATAGTATCGGAATTTTATAATAATATTGATACAACCTATGTATCGATAAACACGTGTATAGACTATTGATATATCGACTATCGAACTATCGATAGTATTGGCAATGGTAACAGTTAAATGCTGATACTATTGGAGCACTCGATAGTTTCGATAGTATATTCGATAATATCGATATTGTTGCGATTCATAAATATAGCATTGCTCGCATTTTTCGATGGTTACTATCGAGAATATTGAGAACTTTCAATACTATTAACACTTACCCTGCGGCGCGGATATATATTATCGGATCAGTATTGCGGGAGCCGCCTAAACTGGAGCTTATTTGATTATACTGATGATACGCCGATAAATTACTGAAATATTGTATTTTTTAGCATCTGTGTATCATCTACGAATACACAGACGTAATGTTCGCCCGTAATCCATACAAATTTGTCGCTACAACACAGTTGCAACAACAACAACGCGTCACGCCCAGAATTACACAGCAGTGTTGTAGCCGCAGGGAAAGTGTTAATGACCGTATACATATTACTATTGACTTATCACCAATCGATACTTAGAGCAATGCTAAAACATACTAACTATTACTGTGCGTCCTTTTGCGTAACAAGAGTAGTTTTATACCTACGCGTTGGTATTATTTCCACTTAGTTGATTACAGATGAATGATAATTGCAATACATTACATTTTGTATATTGTATTATACATTACACAATCATTATGAATATATTGTAGCCTTGTACATATTTATACGTCTGTCTCCTACCACACTTGGCTACATCCATTGAAGAATTTATTTTGTCGAATTTAATGGAACTGTATTAACGATAAAAATATATTGTTATTTTCCTGGTTTGGAGTTCAATGTATGTATATACACTTAAAATAAACGATAAAGAAATAAGGAATTGTTTTTTTTTCCTTTTTTTTCAAGGATTTTTATGTAATTAAAATACAAGATTAAACAAAAAATAATAAATTATATTTCCTGCTATTGTCTTTGATAATTTAATAATGTAGTTTTGCGATAAAATTAAATTATATGTTCTTATTTTGTTTAATATTTATTATGTAGAGTTTTCCTTAATAGTAAAATTGCTATCAAAGTTTTATTAAACGTATGTGGTATAAAATTAGTATAACTGCAAAGATTTATTAATTTTATTGAATTTTCAGCTCCATTTATGTTAAATTGTGCCTCTGCTCACATCTATCTCGCACATAGTTTTGGATTATTATACAACCTGACAGGTTTACCTATATTTACGTTAAGGTATATTGGGTGCGAAATATTTTTGTTCAGTGGTTTTAAAAGATCACTGTTATATAATACCTAGTACAGATAGGTTACTTCGACGGTATTACTTCAGTATTAAAATGACTATAATATTATCTCAGAACGACTATTAGTAGACAATCTGTATCCGGCCGTCGACCCCTTGCACAACATTGTGCTGCCGCCGCATGTACCGCTGCAACATGGTATAGTCTACGTCGAGGTTCACCAAGTTCTCTCTGTTGTTTGCTAACATCTGGAAGTGAAAAAACATTGTATTACAATGAATATTTTGTGTGAGAAGAAAAGCAACGAGCATTCAGGTCACCTGGTGTTAAGTGGTCGCTGCAGCCCATGGTCACCAGACCTTAACACTTTAAGGACATGAACTGCTGAGTTTTAAATACAAATGCAAGGGCTATATTTACGTAGTCGCTTCAAGATTGCGAGAGAACATAACGGCTGGGTATTTGTAGACGTTAGACGAATACTGCCTAACATTTCCAGTCTAGGGAAAACAGGAGAATACACGGCGATACCAATCATGAGAAGATTAGTGTCGCCGCCCGCTATGTTTACTTAATATAAACTTGAACGCAACGGTCAATATTAAACAGGATTGAAATCTTATCTGATGTAGTTCGTATACTGAGGCGTTGCTACGCTTGAAGACAAATATAGTCGTTTTGGTTGAAATTTTAGTTTGGTCTCAAACCACTCCAATCAAAACACAAGAGTTTCTTGATGGATTGTGGGGCTGCGTCCATACGTCTCGTCGAACTACCTGTCCAAAGTTCTGCTGAATATGGAATTCTTTACCGTGTACCCGCCGCCTCCGTCCCCGATATAGTTTTGCGTGACGACTCGGTATGTGGCGTCGAGGTCGAGCGGCTCGAATCGGGGCACGGGGCAATCTATACAGCGCACCAACGCGGACACAACACGCGCGCCAGCCGGCGCTGATGCGTTGTACACCGCACGCATGCCTAGACAAAAACGTATTATAACCATGAGCTTTTAGATATATATTTATTATTTCGTAGTCGAAAGTCTAAATACATATGGAAGTATACAAGTGACGAATACAAAATGTAAATATTCCGCGTATTTTTTTCGTGTATGTTAATGTGGGTAACGACCTGTACCCTTCCTCCTCCTCTCACCTTATTTACGCCCATACGTTAATTTAATCTTTTTATTTTTCTTTCTTAATTCCTTGCGTAAAGAATTTTGGCACGGATGGTTCCAAGTATACGCAATCATACCATTCACAAATTATATTTTTTGGCATCTAAATTCTAGAATTTCTTACGCTAGAAATGAGTGTAGTGATGAACTTATGAACTTTCCAATTTTTTCCAATTATACACGTTTCCTGAGAATAGGTAAAAACGTTACCTCCAATTTGCAACATGCGGCCGCTGTAGAAGTCCTGAGGATTGGACTGAAAGACGCCTACAGAGAACTCGAGCGCCTCCAACAAGTACTGCCCCTTAAGATCGTACACCTGCACGTAGTTCTCGAACGGGAGGGCCATCAGCAGTGCCTCAGTTGTCACTTCTATAACATGCCATATGAAGTCATTATAAAAATTTCTCCCGTAGTGGATGTATACTTTGACCGTATCACACTTATATATGAATTATTTACACTTATAAAGTGATGACACTTGAAGCAAGACGAAATCTTAGAACCTGTGCAGTAGCAACGCACCATACATTAGACCTCACCTAACAGATTAGTTTATTTGTAAGATTTAGTTGGGCATGAACTAGCATATAACATTTGATTTCCAAGTTCTCTTAATAAGATCAAAAACACATCTATGTTTGTCTTATAACGCTGCTATGTTCTGATTTGGCAAGCGAGATACTACATGAGTGTTAAACACAAACACTTACACTACAGTCCTAAGGTATAGGATCACATCTGTGGCTGACCTCGGGTATGGCAAATCTCACGAAATTTTCTAGATGTTGGATAGCAAAGATTATCTATTATTAGGTGGATTAAATGCTTGTTTATTTCTCCTATGCTATATAAAAGACAAGCTCTGATCAGTATTTATAAATTGATTAGTTACCATATGTTTATAAATATCACATCTACGATTTTAAGGGAAAAAGTAACAATAACATGAAAATTAAAATTACCTCCAGGATTGATTTGCACGCGTAGTCCTCCGGCATTGATTAAGCATACTTGCCCGTCGTTCCATCGATTGCCATTGGCACGGGGTATTAGCTAGAATTAGAAAAAAAAACATAAAATTAATGACGAAAATTAAGTAAATATAAATCAATAGGTGACATGAACGCCCACATTTATTTTGTAATTGTAAGCAAATTATGTAGATACTTATAAAATACCTATTTATTACGTTATTTTCTTATTATTTTAGTATCGTTCATGATTTTTAATGTATTCCAACAAACCATCTCTTTGGAGAGTAGCAATAATTTTAAAATAGACAGTTAATTATTTAAGGTTGTATAAGGCCTTATTCTGATCCTCCTCCACATTTTAATAGTTATGACTTTTTATATAATACAATGACCGTAGGTACCTACAAGAACCACTATCGTAATAGTTAGGACTGTTTGTACAAGTCTAACATCAACACCTCTTTGGAAAAGTTTATAAATTTTCACCGGTCAATGTTATCGAATAAGGAAGTTCAAGCATGACGCTGTTATATTTCGATCTTCTTATATAATTATTTATTTTCCCTTTCGTGAGTGGTCGTTATTTGGATCGAGTAAATCTCACGTGACTAGTAGAGAAACATATTTTATTTAAAGTTTTCTCGCAATTGTAAACCGTGTTTTGAATGACATTTGTTGAGACTCTCTCTACGTGAGGCTGGGCGTCATCCGACTCTAGTCCTTTTCACCTTAAACGCTTTAAACGTAATTAATAGATGCATCGCATTATACCTCTTCGAGGAAGCCATCACATGCCCAGCTGCCAAGATTGCACTCCCGGCGGTAACAGCCCCCGCGAGCCAGCGTAATCATAGAGCGTCCTAATACCTCCTTGCCGACGGCGTCCACTACTTGTCGCCAAGGTTCTAACTCTCGTAACATGCCCGGATCTAAAATGTAATATTTTAACGTACGTTTATAGCACGTTTTCTAAAAATAATTATAGTATTTTGTATTGTGGCAGTACAGCAGTTCGACCGGGAAGGTACCTCTGCCGCTCTCATAATCTGCCGTAATACAGACATTTGTTTCGGTTGCGGCTACACTTATAAGTGAGGCGACTATCTCAGTCCTCTCTTAAGAGGACTTACTCAATGCATCATTTGGTACTTTTTCACCATAAAAAGTACTAACGATTACTCTTGGGAAGATAGTGATTAAGTTAGGTCAAATGTTTATTTTTAGAATAGAAATTTTACCTTGGACGATAGAAGTTCCTAAGTAAATGGGTGTACCTTCCCATCTCTCAATGATACCCTGGTCATTAAAGTATAACTTGATGTTTCCCAGGTATCTCGTATAGCATGAGGCTTGCACCACCAAAATCTGTTTACATACCAATAATTATTATAGTATTATTCAGACTGGCAGATCAGTATATATTATCTAGGTAACCAAAAGTGTTTGACATGAAAAAAAAGAACACGATACTGTTAACTTAATTGTTAGCCTTACCCAGGCCTTTTTTGTCACTTCTATTTTGGGGCACGCTAAATCTCGAAAGTTGTAAGTCCATATTTGATGAACTGATCATTGTTTAAGGACATTAACAGGAAGACGAAAGATTTAACATTTCCAAATGTATTCCATAATTTGAAAAAAACTAACAATTAATTATGGTACCTACCTAATGCTTAGTTTTTTTATGCTTCTTATGTCCTCTACATTTTATAATTATTACAATCAGACCTTTTGTATCTATTATATACATGGTTTATAAAATATATTTTCTACTAACCCTATGTCCATTACTTTGCGTAACGACTGTTGGGTAATCGCCGCCCGGAGTAGAGCCATCTGGTGTCTCGCCAGTGAAGAGAAGCGTGTGCGAGTGAGCGCCCACTATTATGTCCACTTCTGGGGGCATGCGGGCAGCTAGATTCCTATGTTAATGTTATATAGGATTACTTATAACATGTTAGCAATCCGTTAAAGGATTGTAGGGAGATCATGTACAACTAAAAAGCCCTTGTCCCTTATGCAAATATAAACCATTTCCGAGTAATATTAAATTTAATGTTTATTAAAAATACATGCGGACTTGGAAAAAATAGGAATATGTTACTAATCTGTATTAGATAATTTTTAAATCGGAGCTACAAAATTTTACGATGCTCATAATTCTCAGTAGGTTTTTAAACTTATCGTTTTTTGTCTGTAACACAGAAACATTTCAAAAACATGCACACTTTTTTAAGTTCTACTCTACTTTTTTATTTTTTTCTTAGTATAGAAACAGATACGGGAATCGTCCGTGCAGCTAGAACAGATATTATAATAATACTGGTATCGTCCCTGTAGATGTAAACGAATAGTACTATGGTAATGCCACAGGTCTCATGTCCTGGACCGTGATAATTGATAGAGCATAATCCACCTCGTTAGCCAGGATAGGATGACTATGCACACTATTGAAAAACATTATGACAATCTGGAAGGTGTGCGTTTCATAATGATGTTTTCCTTCACCGTTGAAGCAAGTGATAATTATGTTCGATTAGGCATGTAAGTTGAAAAAAAAAACAGAGTTCTTTGTCAGGAATTCCAAACCTGGACACTCCGTATGAGTACCAGGTAATCACTGCTATGTTGCAAGCGTAAATAATTACTTACAAATCCGAAGTGTAACCAACGTGTGAAAGTACTATTATGATGTCGACCCCCTGTTCAGTGAGGATGGCTGCCTCACGTTGTACCGCTTCTAACTCGTCTTCCATTATCACACCGCCGATAGGAGCTGAAAACTAAGACAAACCATTGATGAAGCGTAACAAATTTTCTCTAAAACCATTTTTTATATGTTACAAACGTGTATATAACGTGTGTATATACCACCTCTGATTGAAAATAAAGTGTAAGAATTACACTGATAATAATAATTACTAGCCGTCCAAGCTAATTAGACGAACAGGTAAAATTCGTCTTCTCAGGCACCGCGTTCGCAGTATTGATTCTGTTTTTCAGCATACAAATAATTGCGCTATAGTTTGAAGCAAGTTAATCATCTTAAAATAAATATTGGAAAACGAGTTTGAAAATGTTTGGAAAAATGGTTTGACATTATCTATACAAATAAATAAAAATGGAGTGTCCAAATATTAAAATAACCGTTTTTTCCTTAATGAATTTATATGTATACACGTACATGTACCAAAATAATATTTCTTTCAATTGTTGTCTGTTTGTATGCCTCTTTGTTCCGGCAAATCTCTGGAACGGCTGGACCGATTTTGACGGGACTTTGACAGGCAGGCTACTTTTATTTTAGGATATAAAATAAACGCGGACGAAGTTGCGGGCACAGCTAGTGTTTAATATAAAGAGTATTGAAGGATGACAAGATTATTGAGAAAAACTGATATGAAATGTCCATAAAGCAAATATATCGCCAGTAATTACAATTATAGACGAATAAATGGGTGAATCGATTATTTAACAATAATAAGTTGTTAGTGTTAAGGTTAACAATTGAACCAATAGATTTAATAACTAGGTGTCTAATATAAGTTAAAATTACTCACAACACGCAAAAGGATACCAATGATTCCAATTTTTCTTCCTCTCCTCTCAATCACAACGTGATTATCCAGGTATTGCCCCAATTCCGGTTCAAACGTCGTGTTTACATTCGCTCCCAGCATAGTAGACTCCAAGTGATATAGGTAAGGGATTAGACCTTCCACTCCGTGATCGAACTCATGATTGCCTAGAACCTAACGATCATAAAAGAATCAGAACATACTTATATAGTTGAGGTTACAATAAAAGTATACATACGACAAATTATATTCTTCCATGTATACATAGTCTATAGATTAGTGATTATAGTCGAAATTTTTTTTTTTTTTTGGAATCAGCATCATAAATAATAGCAGTCCAACCTGTATTCGATCGTAGGTATATGGCCACTCCTGAACGTTAAGATGGAAACGTAAAAATTGCATCACATTATAGTACATGTAGCGACACTAGTACGTGCCTAGACAAACCATAAGTTTGTAACATGATTTTACATGAAATCAAATGATTTTTCTGTTATATTATATATATGATAACTCTCTTAACAATAACTTTAAAAAATAACTTAACTTTTGTACCTAATTAATTAGTTTAAATATATATATGAAGACCTTAAAAGTATGTAATTAAATTATTAAAGCCTAAAGCGCAAGAGTATTTTTAAACTACACAATGTAATAATTATTCCTATTTCATTATGATAAATGTAACGGTAGGTACAAACATACATGAGCATCATGAGGCAGTTTGTTCATGAAATGCTGGCTAACGTTCCACCTGAGGAAATTGTACCAGATGGTGCCTTGGAAAGTGTCCCCGCCGTTAAGCAGGAGCGATCCGGGTTCCGCCTCCATGGCTTGTTTGATGGCCGTGTACAGCCGCGCAAATCCGCCGATACACGGCGCATCTGCGGGATTGCATACTCCACCCGTTGGGCTTACTTCGTCGAAACTATTAGGAAGATAATAAAGAACACAGTACGTTATATCGTCATACCTTAACTTTCTAACGTAATCAATGACTTTTATAAAAGCTACATAGGCAATAGAAATTGGCACCTCCCTAATGTTAAATAATATAAGTGCATGCCTAATAACTGGGTGGCATTTAGAATGCTAGTATCTAGAAGTATATCTTTTGACTTGAACGGCTTTTTGTGAAGCCATAAGTGGCTAACAATTGGGAATAACCTTAGCACTACATCACAATGCCTCCCTTCATATGCTACATCCGTATCTAGAGCGACATTGACGGTTTCTAATTCCCGCATGGAATCTAATTTTCTAAGTACTTTCCTACTCCCTTGACTTAGTTACATACTTATCTATATTTTTCAATTGAATACGATTAAAATTAGTGTAGTAAAGCATATGTTTTAAAATAGATATAATTTGGTCCAGTCAGTTAGATATATTTAACCCGTTCATAAAATATAAATACATAACGATAATTTCAATAATATTAAAAGTTATACCTAGAATGTAAAACAAAAATAGCTTCACTTGTTAACAACGGTTTTTTATTTTCATTCGTACATAATTATCGTATAATATTTAATAGGAAAATATTCTTAATTAATACTATTTATGTAGGAACCAACGATAAGTTGCAAATTATTAGAAAAAGAAGGCTGAAGTTTTATTAATTGGATTGTAACCAGTTTTTTGGTTTATCAAATATCACTAATTAACACATTCGTAAACATAAAATATATATCAATATTTAAAGTAACAACGTCATAGATAGCCGATTAGTACCTACTAGGTAGAAAGGTATTTCAGTTAATATTTACAAATAAATATTTTTATATGTACTAATTGTGAATCGAGGTATTATATATTATTGGAACCATACGTAATTGTTCTATGAACAGTTGTCGCTTCTATACGCATTTAGGTGTCAGGCAATTTTTCTTAGAACTCCATGGATGACCTCCTTGGGTTATCTAAACAATAATTTAAAGTCTGTCTTTCCACCACTCAAAGAATGTTAGTGTTAGTTATCTATGCATGTATGTTATGATCAAATACCTCATAGTTATTTTCAGTTATATTCAGCCATTTCCCTTAGCTTTACCTACAATACAAGAAGCAATGTAAAAATTACAAATACTTACTGTGCGTGAAAATCATTGTAATGTACAATGTTCAGTTCAAACAGATCCTCTGCATTTTGTGAGTTCACTAATCCCACTACTAACAACCACAGAAAAATGTCAATTAGTCCCCTCATCTCCACTTCACAAACGGGGAGCGATCAGAATTGGAGTCTGAGGCGAAGTGATAATCATTTATTAAAAATAGGTAATAAAAATTAGTCCGATAAAAAGATCTAGAAGATTTGCTTATCTTGTGACTCTGATCGTAATCAACAATTCGTTGTAGTCTTTCTGTTTTTGTTGTGGATTTACCTTACTACTGTTGCCTACGAATCTAACTCTGAAAGACCCCAAGTAAGTCTTAATTTGGGCATTTGGAAGCTCAAAATCGGACAACATATAGAAGACAGCTATGCGTTATCTATCTAGCATGCTTGTTGTGTTTAAATTTGACGACAAGCTATGTTTACCACAGGCTTCAATGAAAATTATTTTATTTATATTGTCAAAAGAAAATTATCTATCCATTACTGTTGTATTGTGGGGCACAATTAGGCCCTCAAAATAAGACAAATGAATATTAGATCATTAGTCCAACGTAATGACTTTGATCAGATTCGTAGTTCTCACACGCTTCAAAACTTTACGGAGAACTCTCAGGCATGAAGGTTTCTACGCGATAGTTTCCTTAAGCATCATAGCAATTGATGATTAATTCCTCTTGCGCACATAATTTCGAATAGTCAGAGATTCAAACTCCGGGTTGGAGAATAAAATCTAAAGCATACTTAAAACTACAAATTTCACGAATTAATATGCGTTTCGTATTGGCTATCATTAACATTGATTAAGTAGCAGATAAAGTATTTTACTTGTCAACCGACCACGGTCACGAAACGTAGGTAGGTACGGTAGTTTGGTTCATAATCTCCTGTATCTAAATTGCCTATAGGATTATTTTAATTCTCGTAGTTGTCGATATTGATAGCTGTGTAATGTAAGCCGAATGATCTGATAACACAATATTTATTATTATTTATTAAGTTGAAACGTCATCCTGATTTTAAAGTATGTAAACCAAGTTTTATTACAAATCGCAGTTTTGCCTCTAACCTTTTGTATGCCCTATTGTTGAAAAGGACTTTTTAGGGGATTTAGGGTAGATGTGAGCAACTGGGAGTCTGGGAACGTACTCCGTACTACGTACTACGCTGTTTTATTTCGTTAGGTAGAGCTCACAGCTTTTTAATCCAGATATTTAGAAATTGCCCATAGACCGTATCAATACATTTGATATTAAACGGAAGACTATCAAACATGCCGTTAGAAACACAGAAAAATCTTACCACAAACGATTACATATCACGTACCTACCTACTTCTGGTCACGTCTGATGAAGCTTAATTTTGTTGATTATTTTCGATTTACTCCGTAGATTTATTTGTGGTACTTTAATATTTTGATCGCTGTCTGCACATGACAAATATATTTAAAAAATCATAATGGGTGCCTTTATTTACATATACAGGAGAACCCAAAAGAATGTTTTTTTTCATTTTGGCCTGTATATCTGTGTTTGTGCACGCTAATCTTAAAAACGGCGTGTCCGATGTAAATGCTGTTTTCAAGATTATATTGTGATGGGCTTCACTTAACATTTAGTGCTTCTTTCATTTAAATCAGATAACAAATAAAGAAGTTATGTCAATTTATGTAACACGTGAACGAAGCCGCGAGCAAAAGCTCATATCTAATAAAAATAATAAAAGTATATAGTAATAGTAATAATATATGGATAGAAAATAATTAAAAACACATAACTAAAACATTTAATTTTATTACATAAAACAACTAAGATTAATATAATATTTAAAAAGCGAATGATTTAAATGCAATTACAATGTCTATTTTTAAAGACAACATCAAGTAAGTTTTTTTATTACAATCGTTTACAAAAATAAGTACATGATGTGAACCACGTCATTAATAATTGTGATTGGAATAAATAAAAATTCGCACATTTGTACTGTATCTACCAAAAAGTTTATCAAATACGTTTTATTTTATAAAAGCGCTTTATTAACGTCGGCGCGCAGCCTATAGACAACAAAATCGTCACGATTGCAAAAATGGTTTTAAATTTAATACTATAACAATAACATAAATTACTTACAACAATATCTAATAAGAAGCAAGTACATATTACCTAAAAATACATTTTACTAAAAGGCACTTTAGTTTATTTTAATAGAATGTATTGTATTGTAACCGACTTACTAATAAAAAGAGTTAAACAATTGAGTAGTTAAACGCTTCATTTTACAATTTATTCTTTCCGGGGAGTGTTCGTTTTGCGTCATAATGCGTATTTCAAAGTGCATATTTTCTGTCAAGCCATTTCTATTTTTTTCAGCTTCCATCATAATTACAATTTTTCTGTAACTAAACCATTTTTAAGTCTTTTTATTAGTAAAAGAATGAACGTATTATAAAACAATAATACTAGGTCGAAGCAATATCTAGACGTGTCACTGCGTCATAATTACGTTAACGGTTGTTACATTGCAACAGAATACCTGGTTAGAGGACTCTGTACAGACTCATAATTATTAGTCCCAATTATAACAAGTATAACTTTTGTAATTAATTCATAAAAATAATAGTCTTTGTGTTACACAAGGTTCATTTTCCTCAAGTTCTAATAACAATATTAATCAACACAATATTAAATTTTATCGTAATCATTATGAATAGTATGTTTTTGTGTACGTAATTATTATGTACTAATTATATTTAAAATATATTACAGGACAATTACAGCATCGAATATATTAGCCTATAGTAGCTTCGAAGAAAAAATTTACAATACTTTTTTAATATTTATTTACTGCTTTAACTTTCCCTGCGGCTACAACATTGCCCCTCTTTTGGCACCCTCTTAACCCGCCGTAAAGCAACATGTTCTTCATGTATTGTGTTTCGATTGGGGAGGCGTGGTTGCCGGATACATATTATTGGAGGAGAATATCTTAGTCCTCAAGAGTAGGAACGCATCCGCGTCCATCCTTAAATAGAACTTCTGTTCTATTTGAGATTGGA
>DWON01007593.1:0-12782 GCA_018251015.1 Phocides pigmalion okeechobee
TACAACCATAAACACGACTGAAATCCTATCTGAGCTCGAACGTAGATACGTTGCTACTCCTAAGGACTAAGATGGTCTCTTCGCTTCAAAGTATAGCCGGCAACCGCACCTCTCCAACCGAAACACGAGTAATGCTTTACGGCAGATTATGAGGGCAGCGGTGGTATCTCCGCGGTCAAACTATAGTTTTCCTATCTTTCAAATTTTGTTGTTTTTTTTATTTGGTTCAATATTATCAAGAACATAGAGTCGAATCACATTACTGCATAATTTCCAGTACTTGGGAAGAATTTTCAACACTATTTTAGTCCTACTTGTTCATTGAAATTATAATAATAAGAAAATCTCATTAGGTTACGCCCGACAGATGTCGAAACACCAAAATTGATGGTTTTTAAAAGATTGTATGAATAAAGATGATCAAATGCAGAGGAAAATAAAAGGAATAATATCCTAATCAAAATTACCTGAATACACCATAATTTTGATTAATATATTGTTTTTTATCAATCAAACTAGAGAGATCGAATGAGATTTCGTCTGTTCGAAGTATAAGAAAAAAAAACATATTCATTTTTTGTTCATTTTTGGACCAAAACCGCCATTGACGAGAATAAGATTCGTTGTGACCTAGATGGCAGTTCCGGGCATCTTTCAAATCTTTCATAATAATGGATCACTGGAAGCGACTGTCGGCTAATGCAGATTTTATACCAGAGGAAAAAAATAACCCCAGAGTAATATTTACAGCGTTATAGATTTCTCATTCATGTTTTTAAGATGTTTAAGTAATAAACTACAGTCAACTTAATATTTAGTGGTCATTTCACTCAGATATGTAACCAAGTCTTTACGGAACAAAAATTATACATCAACTCAAAGGTGCGTGAGTTGCTACTTCTAAGAATTAAGAAGGTTTGACTCAAATAATAATCTTTATTACCGTGCTTTAAAACTGATGTAAAAAATATTATTCAATGCGATCTCTAAATATTACAAAACAAAGTCCCCCGTCGCGTCTGTCTGTCTGTCAGTTCATGATAAACTTAAAAAGTAATGGACGGATTTTCTCACAGATTCCAACAGATAGAGTGATTCCTGAGGAAGGTTTTGGTGCATAATAAGTTAAGTTTTTTTTTGTAAATTGGGCAAATAATTAAATAGTTAAATTCAAATATAATAATTCAATCGTCATTCGAAATAGATCTTTCTAATTGTTAGTTTTAGCAACTAAGTATTGACTGGATACATGTATGAAAGAAAATTAATGTAAGTAAATATAAAATCTATTACCCGAGCGTAGGTGGGCCGGAGCACTAGTAGTAAATAAAATAACATGCAAAACAAACACACAAATTTATCAATCATAACAGGAACAAAAGAAATCGAGTGGTTGATTCGATTCAACGCAGCCTATTTGCTCGCTACACACCGGATCACTCCACGCTTTGTTTCGACGGACTTGACTTATTGAGGGCTTGCGGATTTATACCCGGATTTTTATGCTGTACAAATTGAACGTTTAAAATATTGTTTATTGTCGTGTTTTTATTGACGAAATATTTTAGGGGTCGTAGGACTTTCAAAATTCGCAACAGTTCCGTTGGGAAATTTCTTTATGTCATATTAAAGTTAACCTACGTTTTTGCTTAGAAAATAAAATCTTAGATATCTATTACGAATTGTACATGCACATGTTTATTAAAAAGTATTGCTTAAAAAGGTTAAACATTAGTAGTAGTCACTGCTAAGTACCAATTATAATATAGAGAAATAAAACACAGCTTATAACGAGTTCAAAGGTATAAATCTGTGCACAGAATTGAAAGTAAAATAAATCTGGCGATTTCGGGTTGAACATTCGCTCGTATAATACCTGTACTATACTAAGTTATTAACTTCAGATAGCTGAATATCTTTTTATAACAATAATGTCTTGGAAAAATTCGATTCGATCCTAGGGAGAAACAGGATAATCAGACAACTGATAAACTCATTACACCTATTTGACCCAATTGGGAATCGAACCCACAACCGATTTAGCAATAAGGTTTATTAATCACTGGCGAATTGTAGCCTTCTTTCTGTGGTATTGTATAAGAAATACAACGGATCCTAGACTGTATGGTATATAATAACGTTCGAAATAAATAGACAGTAATCAATTTATATAAGAAGACAAAGCGACTGTATTGCTTGATTAGATTCAGTTTTCCTTGCTATAAACAAAAGGTGGAATCTGTAAAATTGACTTCACGTTTTGTGTTATCTGTCTTGCTTTTCAAATTAAAATGTTATTTATTATAAGTATTTTGCACCTTCACTGTTGAAATTATACTAATTAAAATAAAAAAAAACCTACTACTATCAATTCTTTTATAATCCTTTCTGTAACATAAATTTTCCAAATAAATGAAATATTAAATAGTGTTAAAAACAATATATTTACAATATATATGGCTGGCTCATATCTCGCGTAGAGAATTGCGATTGCTATCCAGCGCGGGAATGCAGCTAGTGTTCTTGGTACCATGCCGCATGGGCACGGACTCCCTTTAAATTGTTTAGGTTAGGTTTTTATTTTAATTAGTTTTAAGATTTTCACCATTGTATTCTATATTAATGTTGTTACATATGTGTAATTAATATCAATATATGGAATAAATAAAATTTATGTTGTTCTGTGTAATTTAAAGACAATAAAATTATTATTATTATTAAATTAAGGGCGAACAAAAGTGCTGTATTACACCGGCGTTACAAGACTGCGAGCGGAAACGTCTGTGTATTCGTAAATGTTACACGGATGCTAAAAGTACAATAAGCACGTGACTTGTCGACGTATCTTCAGTCTAGAGAAATGAGCTCCAATTTATTGCCGCCTGACTCGATCTAAAAACGCACCCCACAGTCAAAATGTTAGTTAGTCTAAAGTTCTACTCACCAGACGTGTACAGGATATACAGAGGCTCATTGGCTTCGACGGAGGTACAGGGAACTGGGTCAGCCAGCAAGGCCTCGTCCCAGCAGATGTCGCGGCCCTTCTCCAGCGAGCATTCCAGCACTCGTCTCCGCTGGTAGATGATGCATTTGCGTGGCTGGTGCGAGCTCTGGCACAGAGCTTCATCCAGGATCTCTTTGTACCTAAACCAATGTTTTATGGAATTTAAAATGTAACAGGGAAAGGTATTATCACATATGATTTTAAACTAATATTACCGCGGAATTTGTACATTTTCACTATGTCCCGGGTATTCACGATAAACAATTTTTATTTTTGATTTCCGATATTTCAAACCAGTTGCATGGCTCGTGGTCACGGCGGAACTCGGCGATCAAAAATCAAACATCGTTAATAGTGAGATCGCGATATATAGTGAAAATGACTACGAAGAAATTATTATGTTTTGGATGGAGATATGCGGTTGCCGCCGAACAACGCAAGGCAACAATCTAAGTACTAAAATTGTTACGAGCTCAGATAGGTCTACAGACCTGTATGATTTTGTACGGGAGTGTTCAAGAGCTGCAATGACCACTTAACATTAGGAGTCTTGCATACTCGTTTCCTGTTTCTCTTAAATAAAAATGTCGTGGTAAAGGTAGATACCTCGTGTCTCAAGCCCTTCAGTTCAGAGGCATTAGAGCCACGGCAAAAGTGGGATGAAATTAATGATGATACATTTGTAGTTCTCCGGCTTATCATCTTATGTTCAACATACCTTACAATTTTGTTTGGCTCCACGCCACAGCTGGCCGCGATAATAACAGTGGGTTCTGCATGCTCGATCCTTGTTCGCAGTTCCCGGGCAGCAAAACCTGCAAAATAAATCCGGGCATGTAATTTTTATCGCAAAATATTAATAAGCAAACACTCGTGCAGGCCTCCTTAAGGCAAGTTGCAGCCTATGGATATTCAAGTCAGACTGAAGTCTTATTCGCGTTCATATGTAGATGAATTGCTAATTATACTTCTGTATTTGGAAGAAGCGGCACCTATACTTTTACAAGTTTTAAAAATGGGAGAACTATAGTTCGACCGTATCTGTGGGTGCACGTGTATGTCTATGGGCTCCGACTACTTATATAAGGTGATTTGCATGCTCTCTAATATAGAAAAAAAACAACAAAAGCGCAAGATTTGCTATACTTAATAAAAGCATGAAGTATGAGCATAGAGGCAGCAAAACACAGACCTATTTATTTAAGATAGACCTAGACTAAAATTATCGAGATTCGCGCAATTTAATACGTGGTGTAAAAGCGGGACAGGCCGGCATATTGTGATTACTAATTCTTATACAACAAATCACTTTGCAAGATTCCTACGTATGTCAATTCGTACATTGTGCAATGAGTTACTTTGGATTAAACACAAACCACCAAAAACAACGGAGTGTATAGCGCCGATCCTGTTTGTGGCCAACATGGAAATGATTGCTTCAGGCACGAGCGGCATGTAGATAAGCACCCGGGAACCCCGCGTCACTCCCAGACTTGACAACTGGCCAGCTAGTCTTGATACCTATATGGAAATGTAAAAAAAATGTTTTAAAGTAAGAAGAAAAGAGCTTAGCCTCGCGACCTATGTAGATCGTAAACGATCGAGTTAAGAAACGTCAGACTGGATCAGATCTTGGATGGGCGCCATGTTTAAGTTCTGGTTGTTAACGTAAGATGACGTTGTAGGATTTGTTAATCAGAACTTGTTTGGGCGGTTTGAAAATATCCGACCAACGGTTTTTAATCTAACTCGTGTATTCTCCAGTATACGTTAGAGCAGCGTAGTGGTGCTCCAAGCTTTCCTCAGTTGTAATGTATTCCTCATTTGTAAAGTTGTGATGTCAAAACTAATCTTGCCGTCCTGGATGAAGACACTGACAGAGTTCAGCAGCGCTGAATTAGAGAGAGAGCAAAAAATAACTCTATCTCAAAGCAAATAATGCTCTTGTCGACTTCTGTGATGTTTCAAACGAATCTAATCTTGCCGGTCTCCGGAATGATCGAATAACCCAATAATAATATAATAAATGGTTAAATGGCGGTGAATTAGAGATATAGGCAAAAAAGGCTCAAAGCTGGCGATGCATTGCCCACTTCTCGTATATTTCAAATGGCCTGGTGACGTAACTACTTTTCATCAAGTGGGCTACATCTGTTTGATTTTAGGTGAAACAAAATACAAAAGATTTTGATTAATGTGATTTGAAGAGGTTACCTGGTCTTGCAGCTCGAAGTAGGTGATTCGCCTTACGGTGTCGGTTAACGGAGAATCGTGGACTAAAGCAACTTGCTCACCTCGACCTTCCCTCACATGGCGGTCTAGTGCGTTATGGCATACCGACATCTCTCCACCTACCCACCTGAAACATACCTCGTTTTACGATTTCTTACTAACCAAAAGGAGAGTAATAATTTTCGGTACTTTCAAAATGAAAATCAAAATATTTTTATTCTAAGTAGATTGTGTACAGAACAGTTTTTGAACGTCAATAAAGTACTACCGTCTTGTAAGTAACTATTTTGGTTTGGAGAAGAGGAGGCGAAAGAAACTGCTCGTTGTATACCCTAATGGATTTTAACATTAGAGTCATTCAAATATTACGTCAAAATTAAAAAGAGGTGGACTATGCTTTTTTGATGCCGTTAAATATTGCTGATGTAACCACCAAAAATATTTACTTATTATATTGAATAAGAGTGAATAATCTGAATAGACTTAATAACATAAATACCAACCAATATTGACGTAAGTATAATGGGAAGGGGAGAGTAAAAGTTAATAAAGTTCTACTTATAGTACTTGAATGTATATCGTAGCGCAAGCTTAATGGGATACTGTCTGGACTCAAAAAAAGACAATTGTTGGGAAATCGCAAAGGGACATCTTACTTTTAGAACTCATCCTACTTTTGATTAAAAGTGGGGCGGTGTGGTTGCCGGATACACATTATTGGAGGCGACTATCTTAGTCCTCAAGGGTAGAAACACTTCCACGTCCATTCTTAAATACCACTTCTGTTCTATTTGAGATTGGACGTGGTTGTCCATGGGCTACAGTGACCACTTAACATCAGGTGACCTGCATGCCCGTTTCTTACTCTTTCAATATAAAAAAATCAATTTAATTCAAACCAACAGAAGCCTGTATCTGTATGTAACTCAATTCTGACCTATCTAATATTGGGTCAGTGTTTTATTAAAGCATGCGATATATTAGTAGAGAGATGATCGCCTCAAGTGTAAAAATATTTGCAACCACACCTTAAGATTTTTTTTGAAACACTCAGACATCAGATTAGATTACAATAATTACAATACCTTTAGACAAGTGATAAATTAATTCTAATAACAGATGTGTCACATTATAGGCTCAAATGTTAACACTAGAATATTACCTTTTAGGATACATACCATTTCGTAAACGGCGGATTGCTGTTATCGAGAACTTGGTCCCAGGGCTTGGTCCATTCTAACTCGTGTCCCACTTCAGTCCAGAATTCATCGGGATTCTCCAAGGAGCGTCTGTGGGCCACCAAGTATTCGACGCTGACACTATTCTCACCTGAGATTTGAGACAAATCATAGGCATAATATAATAATTCGATTTATACATATGTTATTATATATACTATACACATATATTATGATATACTATATTAGTATGTGTGCAATGAAATCTTTCAGCATAATTGTTCCAACTTAAAGTACTTTTTTGTATTTAAAATTTTCTAAAGTACCAGTACAAGGAGTCCCACGTTTAATCGACGTCGCTAGTGACAAGAGAGCTGGTTCATATCTGGTGCAGAGAATTGCAATTGCTATTCAACGCGGGAATGCAGCTAGTATTCTTGGAACTATACCACATGGGCACGGACTCCCTTTAGATTGTTTAGGTTAGGCTTTTATTATAATTAGTTTTAAGATTTTAATATATGAATAAATAAATATTATGAAATAAAATATATTACAATATTCTGTATATACGAGTACTATTAACCTGCGGACTTTCCCGCAATTAAATGCTTAGATACCTAGCTACTTATATACGTAATAAGACCTGTGTAGCAATATGTAATTTGAAAAATATTACATAAGAAATTGTTTATTATATATAACTATAATTATTTTCGGTCATTGATCAGTTCCAAAATAATATATCTTGATAATAACCTATACCCTATAAAGAGCCCTGAGGACAAGGCATTCTTTGTAAAAAAATGCAGTAAAACCAATAGCTTTCCGTTAAAGAAACACAAAGAAATAAACAAACGGACATTGTTTAACTATGATATAATAGTAAGGTCTAGAATATGGATTATAAGCAAAGACTGTTCCTAATTCCTCAACGCAGTTGATGTGAAGTTTTGTAAGGTTACATAAAACAGTCAGAGAAAAGAAACTTTTACATTATATTTAAATTATATCTTTATTCATTTAGGAAACCTATATACTATTTTCTTAGTTCTTTTTGTTGCGAAAGGATTTCCGATTTGAATGCATTTGAATTTAGTAATTAAATCACGAAAATGTATGTTATGTGAAATATGGCAACAAAATACGTACGCCAATAGTATAATTTTGCATATTTTTTGTTAGTTCCAAAAATATTTGCATTGATAACCGATAATGATTATAATAACAGCTTATTAGGTTATCTATATATAAAACTAAGTAATTTTAGAACAAATTCCAGCACGTATTGAATATAAAAACTTGGTAAAATCGTAGTACTTGAGTAATAAAAAAAATTCAAAAGAAAAACGTAGTAACTCTAGTTCATTGTGTTAATTTACTGAAAGTAATTTCAATTATCTACAAATTTATTCAGTCTTTTTTCTTCTAGTTTTATCTATTAGATTTTTTTACGTCAGGAAAACTCGGAACGGATACCTTCCGCCACGGAAGGAAAGTAGCAGTGTTACCCGTGTCAAATTAAAAATACCTTTGTTTATTTGACATTGAATGTATTTTTCTTTTTTAATCATATACTGCGTAGTTGGCTACGTAATGTCACCCCAAGATTCGTATCTTAACATGATTCAACCGATTGGACAACACAACCACGACTAATTACATGAGTGGGCGTCTAGGAAGAAAACCGTCTTAATGCTTCACAGATACGATTATAGCAATTAGGTACTTTTTAAAAGTTTTAACTGATTTAAAACTTAGTTTTATTTCTGTTCAACGTTATATATTAATCTATAGGCATATGTATATAAATACGATTCATTATAATCAAATACTATGATTAATTATAAGAAAATAACATTATGGTATTTTAGTTTTTTATAAATTTTTGTGTTTACGGTAGACATTATTATCATTTAATTTGACATTGGTTTTTTATATCAATTATGTATTGTATTATCACATGAATCTCTGACATAATTGGTGTAAGTGGACAATCCGTACCGATTATTATTGTAAATAAATAAATAAAAAGTAAATAGTTTTATTTGAATATTTTTTTCTATATAAAGCTTATACATATATTACCATTTTTATCTCAGTATATTCCCTTAATTGTTTATCTTATTGATTACAATATACCTAGACCTTTATTGTTCACTTATTTTTGAAATATGATCTGTGAGTAAATGTATGTATAATCAATAACCGAAAAAACGGAAAATTATTTTTCAAGCATCTGTCTAAACGGTTGATAGAGTCAACGAATAACGAGAACTGGCACTTATCTTGGTTAGAGAAATGGTGTAACCATTGTTACATTTTGGAACATTCGACATTTATCAAAGGTGAGAGGTACCACTGCCGCCCTCAAAATCCGCCGTAAAGCATTACTTGTGTTTCGGTTAGAGAAGTGCGGTTGCCGCTACACTTTGAAGCGAGGCGACCTTGTTGGTCCTCGGGAGTGTCAACGCATCCACGTTCGAGCTCAGATAGGATTTCGGTCGTGTTTGTGGTTGTACATGGATGTCTGTGGACTGCGACAACTTAAGATCAGGTGGTTTGCATACTCGTTTGCTACTCTTCTCACTAAAAAAAATTGGACCGACGTCGCGAGTAGTAAATAACTCCATTTTACGTATGAATAAAAGTATAAGTTATACACGAATGTAGGAATTTCCAGTTGGTTAAAATAAAATTGTCATAAGTACGCGAGCGAATTAAAACAACCCCTTATTTGTTGTAAGAATTAAATAAAAATTACCACACAATAGCATAATGGAGTAGGCATCTACATAATGAAAGTAATAGATCGTTTTGAAATCGCCAGTCCAAAGTCCATATACTTTCTTTTATTTAAACTTTACTCTTTAATATAATCCATACTGAATAGGGCTTTATCTAAAGCTATGGTTACCGTAGTTTCTGAGGGCATGGTTCTGAAAAAATTCTAGAAGGTTCACAAATACTCGGTATTTGTTTATCCAGAAGAAATACATCACTAAATTACGAGACATCACTAAATTACCTTCTAAACATAGAAGCAAAGAGATTTGTATAGGTTTTAGGACGAAGCTAAAATAAAAAGTGGACGAATAGATTTTTTTTGGTACAGCTTAAGTATATGTTCAAAGTTAAATAAACTAAATTTCATTTACAAATCACAATTATTATTAAATTTTTTAATTAATTGTTACTTGTTCGGCAGATATCAATTTTTCGTTTCTTTACGGAAGATGTTTTCGAAATTTACGAGACAAAACGAAGCAATATTCTTTAAGCGTATTTACACGATTAAAAAATATTTTATACCATAGTAGTAACAAACGAGCATACAGTCCATCTGATGGTAAGTGATCACTACTGGTTATAAACATCTGCAATCAACCCCAAATTTAACTAGAATGAAGCTTAAGTATATGCTGCTTCTAGGGATTAAGTTATTCGTTTAAATTTTAGTTAACAGATGGTAGAACTATCAGCAATCGAAAATCAAAAATTGTTAAACGGAAATGCTCGGTACAAAGTAAAAAGGTAAAACAATATTCCGTCCGGGAAAAAACAACCATCGCTCTTACAATCTTTTGCGAAATAAATTGAGTTAGGAGAGATAGGAGATGTGCGGTTGCTGGGTACAATTTGAAGGACTTTGACTAACTTAGTCTTTAGAGGTGCCAACGAATTTAATACTATATTAGGAAGGACGTTCTGTTTGAGATTGGTTGTAGTCCATTATCTGCAACTATTAACATCAGATGGCCTGCACCTTGGTACTTCTAAATAAAAACGAACATTAATTACGGACTCAAAGAAACATTACAAGGAAAATTTATACATAAGATATTGTTGATTAATTTATTACGCGGGAACATAATTAATATTTTTTGTAGTTTTTTATTTTTTGTAGCTAGTATCACTGCTCGAGGTTAAAGAAAAACCTGACAAAAAGTTACGTAAAACTTTCTTAGCTCCTCATTAATTTCAATTTAATTAATCCAACATACATAATTCGATTCAATTTAATCCCTCCATATTCTATCTTGTTTGTAACAAAATTGTAACTTGTCGCTTTTTGTACATGGAAGTTAAATTAAAAAACTATTACTGGAGACATGTTAATACATGACAAAAAAATCCAACAACTATTACTTTAGAGTTAATACTCTAAATTAATAGTTGTTGGATTTTTTTGTCTGTGCGTTTGTATGCGCTAATCTCAAAAACAGCTTAAACCATTGCGGTACGCTTTTCACCACTTTTACAATGCAACGGATACTCACGATTAACTTCTTTTTAATTGCCGATGCAACCATAAATTCCGCGATAATATTTGTTTAAAATCATCTTTTTACTAAAGTATTCTTGATTGAAAATAACTTAACATTTCATGTTCATTTATTTTAAATCGGTCTCTGTATTTAAAAAGTTATACCAATTTAAAAGTTGCGGGTGTGGACCAAGTGTTGGTGACTCTGTTGCGTGTTAGGAATTTTAGGAAACTGTTGAACGGTCTTACGTCGAATATCATGCACTGGGAATAATAAATCAAATAGTAATTCACTTCGGTCACCTTTTACTTTCTATTTTCTTAAGAATCAAAGATAAACAAGTATATGAAAACATCTTGCCATCAAAGAACCTGAAAATTGAAGCCCATATTAACAAAATCGTGGGCGGATAGTTAATAATAAGAGTATCTAGTCATCATCATCATCATTATCAACCTATTACTATTCCACTGTTGGGTAAGGGTTTCTTCTCACAATAAGAAGGATTTGGGCAAATGCGGAATGGTAGACTTCACACTTTTTTGAGAACGTTTTTCAAAAACTCTCAGGTACGCAGGTTTCCTCGCGATGTTTTTCTTCGCCGTTAAAGATTTTTTAAATTAAAAATATGGACCTAAAGTTAATGATTACATTCGTTAATTTTTACATGCAATTTTTGGATGTTTTTTTGTGAACCTATCATCTCGTGGTCATCTTGATGTTTTTTTTTAAGTATGAGTGATACTTATAGAGTGCGCTGTTTAGCGATTTATTTTTTACTTTTTAATAACTTCGCTTATATAAAACTTACAATTCCAAATTATTTACCATAACAGGTCGATATATATATTTTTTAAATTATAAAAGCAATACCAAGGTAACTAAACACGAAATGAGTAAACATAAACGAGTTTTAATGAACTCTAATACAATCGTTTCAATAGTTTTGGTTTCGATCGTTTCCATAAGTTATGTTGATTCTGTGGGTATTGGTTTATAGAGTATAAGGTAATTGCGAAAATAAAAAAAAACAAAAATAAAACTATTTTTTTCATATTAAGAAGAAATTACCTTTAATAAATAAACATATTGAAGTAGGTAACAAAAAGTGTGTGATGTCAATATTCTTTTTTAGATATGCATTCTGTCAACCAGATCATGGAAAAGTTGAAAATATTTTTTTATTTTTTTAAAGTATTTTCATTTTCATCGTGAAAAGTTGAAAATGAAAATACTTTTTTATTTTTAAAATTATTTTCATTTTCAACTTTTCAATGATCTGTTTGACAGAATGCATATCTAAAAAAGAATATTCACATCGCACACTTTTTGTTACCTACTTCAATAAAATAAAATTGAACAATAAAGATGTCCTAATAATTTGGGTAAAAATGGGTTTTTGGAATCGCAATCCTTAGTATCAAAGTACCATATCCTTAGTTGCAAGTCGTTTTTTGTTTGCGATTGCAATTACGTTAAGTTATAGGTTCTCCATTTCCATTCTTAAAAAAAAACTTCAAATTTTTTTCTAAAAATAAAATCAAAAAGCGTCAGATTTTTTATTCAGATTCCTTTATAGTCTGCTTCAAAAAAAAATTGAACAATAAACTTATCCTAATAATTTGAGCCCTCCATTATTATTCAACCCAAGCGAAAAAGGTTTAAAATACAGATAAAACGGTTCGGAAAAGATAGCCCCCTTTGCTTTGGCTCGTCTTGACGACAGCACAAGCGTACGACCAAATATAATAGATATGACGTAAAGGGTTCAAAGATTGCGATATAAAGAAAAAATGCTTAAAAATCTGGAATTTAAGATCAGAACCAATAAATCCTAATTTAATTAATTTATTATTCGTTAATTTTCATATTTATTAGTAAAATGCCACTATTTATGGATATTGGTAATATGCGATATTAATTGCTTATTTTAAATAGATTACATATTGATTATTATACTTTTTTTATTATGAAAGAGTAAGAAACGGGCATGCAGGCCACCTGGTGTTCAGTAGTCACTGCAGCCCATGTAAAACCACGTCCAATCTCAAATAGAACAAAAGTTCTATTTAAGGATGGACGCGGATGCGTTCCTACTCT
>DWON01007594.1:0-12782 GCA_018251015.1 Phocides pigmalion okeechobee
TTTTAAAAGTTAATAGATTTTTAGAGTTTTTAATATTTGTAGGTAAAGTATTGTACATTTTAGCACCCTCAAAGATTTTTTCTTTCCGTATTGTGTTCTAACTTGTGTGTATGATTTGGAATTCCTTTCTTACTGCTCACTTTTGCTATATAAAGAACCTATCTGTAAAATTTTTGGTTTCTAGGTGTAGCGATTTCGGCTGTCTGTCAACTGTCCAGGCAGATTGTCTGATCTGACAGGCTGTCTGACAAACTATATGACCTATCCAGACAAACTATATGACCTATCCAGACAGACTGTCTGACCTGTCCAGACAAACTGTATGACCTATCCGGACAGACTGTTTAACCTATCCAGACAGACTGTCTGACCTATCCAGACAGACTGTCGGACCTCTGTCTGGACAGGTGATTGATAGACCTAGCGGCTTTGTTGTATAATAAGTATTTGGAAATGTCGTATGATTCCTCTGTAATTACATTAAACACTGAAACCAGATTAAAATGATCCCAAAGCTAAATTTCTCGATCTACTTATCTTTTAACATATTATGTATATAGACTACTAAATATTACTATAAAGTTTATAGCAGGCGTTTAATCTTATATTTCGCGTGCACAACCACATATTTACGCTAGAAGATTATGAAGTAGTTTTATTAATAAAATTTATTGACTCTAACTAATGCACGTGAAGATAAATGGTCAATTGTTCTGTGGATTCATGAATAGAATTATGGCTGTTCTATTGTGTCCCGGTAAGCCATAGTGTTTACGTTTTATTGCGTCACAAATATAATTATGGATTATGTCAATACCAGCAGCATACTTTACGAGACAGCGTACGTAAATCGAAATTTTTTAGGAATGTCGGGCGCGGTCTAGAATTGGATGGGTGACCATCAGTGATTAAATGCCACGCGCTTCTACGCTTTAGGAAGTGCATTATGCAGTCGAACACTTTTACTATTAATTTCAGTTTCTTAACTTTTTTTAATAATATGCTTCAGGTGTTCCAGCTTGTGGTTAGGGGTCCATGATAAAACCAACAAACAAGATCATTATTTTCCTTAGATATTTTTTACTGACTCCAAACCTTACATTGATTATTGAAAACTTTTAATCTAAATAGCATAAAAACACTGTCACCACCACCACAATCACCAACCCCCACTCTCAGTTTCTCTGCATACTGCTTTCAAATAAACTAATTTTGATACGATTTTCACGAAAATAACGCTAAACCAGGAAAGTTTTTCTGTTTGTTTATATAATTTGTAGATATGTTGTACAAAATGGATAAATTATTACTGTTTCTGGTAAAAGTAACTGTTTTATATAAAAGATTAGGAACAAAAACATACATGCATATCCTGTATTAAATCATCACCGACAACATTATCTTCTCTCTATGTTCTATATTCTCGTTTAAAACTTTTTAACATATTAAAAGAGTGCTTGGAAACGAAATACTGATATAACACTGACTGATAAGAGTCCATTGGTCACAGAGTTGACGTAACAATGTCATAATAGGTACTGTGTAATTATCATCAACTCAAATTTACAACGTAATTTAGATTAAATATTTTTATGGATACGATAATTAATAAACTATCGAGAAATGGTTAATAATTAAAGGAATTGAAAAGAAAACAGACTAGTGTTATGTTAGTGGTAATCTAGTTTCTTATTCAAAGGTCCAGGTTCGAAACCCACTTAAAATTTTCAATATTAAATGCTTATTACAAATTAATAACCAATAACATCGATAGATGATAGAACTATGGTTCGACCGGTAGAGGTAGACGTGCACCGTCGCCTTCACAATCCGCTGTAAAGCATTACTTGTGTTTTGGTTGGAGAGGTGCAGTTGCCGGCTACACCTTGAAGTGAGGCGACCATCTTAGTCCTCAGGAGTAGCAAACACATCTACGATCGAGCTCAGATAGGATTTCAGTCGTGTTTGTGGCTGTACGTGGGTGTCTATAGGCTGCGACTACTTAACCTCAGGTGGCATGCATGCCCGTTTCTTACTCTTTCACAATAAATAAAAATACTACTTAACATCAGGTGGTTTGCGTTTACACTCTTCTCACATAAAAAAATCCAGCTTCTCATTTGAGGATCTAGGTTCGAAAACCCACCTCAAAAATTTCAATATTAAATGCGTATTATAAATTAATACATACTTGTTTAACACTTTTCCTGCGGGACACACAACTGCTGTATTGTGGGGCATAACCCGCTTGTGGTACACACCTGTCGTCTACGTACATCTGTATGATTACGGGCGAACACAAGTGCTGTATTTACGTCGGCGGTACAAAAATGCGATCGGAAACGTCTCTGTATTCTATATGTAGTTACTACGGATGCACAAAATTTCTGTGAATTGTCCACACATATCCAGTCTAGAGAAAACAGCTCCAGTTTAGTACTGCCTCGAGACGCTGATTCAATGTTATAAGCGCCGTAGAGAAAGCGCATCTACAGTCTAAAGAAAACAACTCAATTTTAGTGCCGCCTCAAAGTGTTGACAGAGAAGGAAAACATGGTGAGGAAACCAGCGAGTTTACCATAAAGTTCTTAATTTATACATAAAATAAAACTGTAAATAATCGCTGCCTGTACATGGGATATATCTATAAAAATCATAATGAGTGCTTTTATGTACGCAAGAGAACCCAAAACAATGTATTTTCCTTTTGTCTGTATGTCTGTCTGTCTGTTTCATTGAAATCGGTTAAAAAACAAGTTATGTCAATTTAATTCAATCATCACCGAGGAAGTCGTGGGCACAGCTCGTGATACATGTCTGTATACAATCTAATCTTGATGTATGCCCTAAAACCCACTCCTAAGAGGGCATCCGTGCCCAGCAGTGGGACAGTAATGAGATTATGAAGATATAGATATGCAGCATTTAAATGTGTCTGTTCTATTTATGGTTTATCAATTTCCTAGTTAAATACAGGATGTGTTAACGTCATCAATTGAACGCGTGTCGTAAACCTGTTACTTGTCTACTTGAACTCAATAAAGATAAGCTATCGGTATTTCTTTTCATATGAGAAGAGTAGGAAATTAGTATGCAGGCCACCTTTTCTGGATAAGGGAAATGATGCCTTACAGGATGTTTGGTTGCTGGATACACATTATTGGAGGCGACCATTTTAGTCCTGAAGAGTAGGAACGCATCCGCGTCCATGCCTAATTAGAGCTTCTGTTCTATTTGAGATTGCACGTGGTTGTCCCTGGGCTGCAGTGACCACTTAATATCAGGTGGCCTGCAGGCCCGTTTCTTACTCTTTCATAATAAAAAAACTTGCAGATTTGCTCTTAATAGAACGTAAGTGAGCACACATAAAGGAATTTTGGAAAAATCCACACCACTGGAAAGCGAATTAAACAGAAGATGAAAAATTAAAAACTTTATCATTTTTATAAATTCTTTATGAAATATATGTAATACAGCTGCATGATTTAGTAGAATGTATTGTAACATCGAGTTTTGCGAGGAAATCCGTGTATAAATAAGAGTCAGTTATATTGACTTGTTGCTTTCAATTTTAAAATTATCTAGCCTATCACAGTAAAACTAGAGAAGTGTTTCGCATTAGTTGTTAAAACAGAACAAATCGATAAAGTACCAGCGTCACATGAACGATTGACAGCAGATGTGTAAATTGATATATATAGTTGTCACTGAATTACAATCAGTTGCGACGGAGCTTAAATGTCATCATACGTCAATATTCCACTGCTGAGAACAGGTCGTATTTCAGAATGCAAAGTGCGGAAAGGTTGCCCCAAAGCGGGTTGAAAGAAAGAAGAAAGATTTTAATCGTTACATATACCACTGGAATTAAAAAAGAAAAAATAATATTAAACTTAAAATAATAAAAACAAACGTATGAAATTAAAACATAATAACTTTAAATAAATACTTTACACGCCTCAATTTGAGAACTCTCAAGCGTGTAAATCTAGCCACGATGTTTTTTACCCGTAATGCAAGAACTAATTTGTTTCTAATACGCACATTATCTAGAAAAATCAGAGGTTCGTGCGTGGACCGATTTGACCGAGAAATTGACCAATATTCGAGATATTTCGAATATCGGCAATTAAAAATCGTCAATCGTGTCTACCCGTTACGTAGTAAAATGAACTTAATATTTAACGATTTTTCTTTTAGATTAGGTTCAACTACTTCAGGTAGTAGTAGTAGTAGTAGTAGGTTCAACTACTTCAGGTCGTAGTAGTAGTAGTAGGTTCAACTACTTCAGGTAGTAGTAGTAGTAGTAGGTTCAACTACTTCAGGTAGTAGTAGTAGTAGTAGGTTCAACTACTTCAGGTCGTAGATTCAGGTACTTTTTGAGTTATGCACAAACAGCGGCAAACCTGTATCATTTTCTTTCCTTTTCCTTTCTGCTTTATCTTTGGTGTCAATTGATTTAACTGATGATAAACCATTCTTCTTATCAGTAAATACATAAATAAAACTATTAAACGAACGACTGTATGATTGAATGAATGAAATAATAATTGAATGAATAAATAAATATTATTTATATATAATATCAGATACTCACGATTAATAGTTTTTAATTGCCAATATTTCGAACCTTTACATAGGAATATAAAGTATAAATTCCGCGACAATATTAGTTTAAAATCAATTCAAATGAAATCAAAATATTTTTATTCAAAGTACTTTTAGAAAGTACTTTTTGAACCTCAACAAACTACCACCGCACACCGGCACTCGAAAGTTGTTTCGTTTTAGAGAAGAATCGGTGAAAGAAACTCGTAGAATTCGTGTAAATTACCCTGTTTGATTAGAGTCTACTAGCTATTAAGTCCTTTTCGTAAATTTACAAACGGGTGTGATATTATACCTTCTTGTTTTCCTGTCATTCGATCTGACATATATAGAAAATTCGCACTTAGATCGGAAGTAAATATTTATTATACCATATTCTCAATGACAACACTTATCATCCATCACTTTATCAATATCAATGTCACAGGAAACAAACTATCAGTTCATTAGTACATAATAGAAATGTTAAATAATCTATATCCATTTATTAACTAGCTTTAGACTACAGGGTTGCTCCCTCAGTAATCGATGTTACGATATTTCATACCATCTTTCAACCCCTATTTTAGGAATACAATTTCTAAAATTTATTCCTTATGTTCACTTACGCTATTAAATGCCCTATTTGCAAAATTTCAGAATTCTGCTGTTTCGGATCTTTAGATTTACATTGTAATACCTATAGTGCAAATCTTAAAACTAACTAAAGTAAAATCGTAACCCAAACAATCTAAAGGGAGTCCATACCTATGAGATTGGAACCAGCCCTCATGTAACTGTCGATCAAACGTCGGTCTAATTCTTTGATTATTTTTTTAATTTCAGATTTTTTGTGTTATATATGTACATCATACTTGTGATAGTTATTACGGCAATAAAATTATTAGGTTTACGTACTACAGAATTATTAAGATAATTTTACATAATACAAGAACACGAGAAAACTTCATCATAACGACATGAACATATAACTTTGACAAGTTGATCCAATCTGCGCCATTCGGAGGGGAGGTACCACGGTTACACTTCGTTCTAACGTGAAGCAATTCTTTCGTTTCAATGGAGCTGTGGCTGGTTCATTTAGATATAGTGCAATCATTAGTACATAGTGGGAGAACTATAGTTCGACCGGGGAGGTGCCACCGCCGCCCTTATAATTAAGATTAAGATTTCTTTTTGCGTCAGAAGAGTGGAAAAGGCAAATGCAAACCACCTGATGATAAGTAGTCGCAGCTCATAGACATCCACGTACAACCCCAAACACCACCGAAATTCTATATGCGCTCGAACGTAGATTCGTGGCTACTCCTGAGGTCTAAGATGGCCTCGCTTCAAAATGTAGCCGGCAACCACACCTTCCCAACCGAAACACAATACATGAAAAACATGTTGCTTTACAGCGGGTTACGAGCGTGGTGGTGCCGCCCCGGGCGAGCTCTAACGGCTCTACAACCTTTAAATAGTCTCATTATATGAGTCACGCCTTCACTACACTGTTCTCTTCAATAAAAACATGTATATAACGGAAACTTCAGTCGTTTATAAAAAGTTACACATCTATCAGTTAAAGAGCCGAAACGTATCTCAACTCGGTGTATTTATGGAATTGACGAAGACCAGACCGCACTGTTTCATACATATATATTACCCTACCATTTGGTAATATCTTTTGGACGTCATGTGAGTATTTCTGTATTACACAGCTTTATATCGATGATATATATGCATCTTGTTAAGTGGAAGTAATATTTGTAATAATAATAATAAATCTTTATTTGCTAAATAAGGTACATGATTGGTGAATAAATTTTTACAATTCTCTTATCATAAGCCGACACTGCCGCCCATGGACATCTGTAAGCAACTCCATAAAGAACAAGAGTCCCACTTGAAGTGGGTCACAGTAGCGTTCTACTCCAAAGGACCGAGGTTGTTGTCTCAAATTTTAAGTGAGTTGCGGCCACATCTTTCTATCAATACGCAAGTAAGCTTAACGATAGAATTGGTTAGGCACGACTTTAGTCCTTTTTGAGATTAGACGTAGATGTCCATGTAGGCTGCAGAGACCTCCTAACATCACGTGGTCTACTAGTTCGTTTTATCATCAGATCACATCAAATATATTATATATAATATATTGTACACCACAAAAGTATACAAAACCGAAAATTCAATAACATAAATATAAAAGTGATCAAAAGTCAGTCTCATCGCTACAGTAGCAATCTCTTCCGGACAACCTTTGGGTAGCAGCACGATAACAAGTGTAGAGGGCGAAGGTAGGGTATACATAGTTTAATACTTTCCTAGAAGTTCGGCAAGACCAACCCCCCCCCCCCCACGCGACTGGCGCGGCGTCTGTGCCTTACATTATACTGCTTGATACTGTTTTATTATTTGTTTTTTTTATCTTTTTAGTTTTATTTTTATCTCATTATTGATTTATTAGTTGTTGTGGTGTAAGTGTGTGTGTGTTAAGATTAAATGATTTCTTTCCTTCTTTCTTTGTATATTTACATAAAGGCAGCCTGCCTGTTCATTTGCAATGCTTTAAAAGAAATAAAAGACCTCGCGTATGCAGTTTCTGCTCGTGACATTACTTGTTCACGCTTCGCTGGTCTGAATTATGTTTATACTGCGACCTCGTCTTCGTGAGATTCATATATAAATTGAGTAGCCGTGCATGACTTAGATAAGCGCGTATGTTGGTAATAAATGCTAAAGTTAACACACGTTGAGCGTCGTCAGAATATGGATGGGTCTCCAAGTGGCTAAATTTCGCGCGAGTTTCCGTGGTTCTGAGGGTCCGTTGATGTGACGAAAGAAGTCGTCTTACTGCTGCTAAACTTGCGGTCTGCAGGTGGGACGCGCGTGCCAATAATCTGTCGGTCACTGGCATCGATAGATGGTAGTCATTAAATCTTGTCGAAAGCCCCCAGTTTTCTATGACACCGTCTGACAAACTGTTGATTGCAATTTATCTCGTATTATTTTCCACCAATAGGAAGAAATGTAGAAGATTTTGGTCCGGTGAAGAGAAGACTCCAACTTCCATCAGTGGGACATTTGAAGGATTGAAACCAATTCCTGATATTTAACGCCCAAAAGACCTTATTTAATGGCAAAAGATATTTGGACAAAAAAATTGTATCGCAATTTTGAAAAATTTTCAAAGGCTCATTGTTATGTACCTCATATATATGATTATATAAATCAGATAATCTAAAAGTATTATCAAATGGTATTTATATAATTAAATAATTATAAATATTATTGATCACCCCAAAACGAATTATAATAAAAGTCTAACCTAAACAATCTACAGGGAGTCCGTGCTCATGCGGCATATCACTAAGATCGCTAATTGCATTCCCACACTGAATAGCGATTAATATTCTCTGCGCGAGATGTGAACCAACCCGTGTCAGCAACAAAATCAATAATAAAACTGTTTGATTTTTTTTGGAATTTGGACCCCATGGACCAAAGGTTTCTAAGCAAAACAAACAAACACGTAGTCACTGCTAAATTGATCATATAAATCAAATAAGATAAAGTTAAGATTGTGTAAAAAATAGTATATAAGTAAATGTTTCACAGACTGTTCTATGAAATGCTATGTTTGCATATGAATAGTGTGTGATTGATTACATCTATATATACATATAAATAAAATTGAACTGTCTGTTAGAATATCAGAATGATAGCTTTTTATAAATGACGCAACTACTTGAAGGATTCTAATGAAAGTTACTTATAGTATAAAGTATACTTTTTTATTAATCTACATTTTGTTACTATATTCAGCACGTGCCGCAGATATATATTTCCATTTCAAAATTCAAGACAAGTCGCAAGTCCAACCTAGTCAAAAATATATTCAATAACTAGCAGCTGCCTGTGACTACGTTTATGTAAGCTACAAGTTTCCTTTTTTCAAGAATTCCTAACAGCAAAAATTTCTAACATACTTAACTTTAAAATACGTACGGGAACTTTGAAGTTGACATAACTTTATCATTTATTGACAGACTGGAATAAAATGTACTAAATGTTACCTAAAGCTAACTACAATACATTAGTGGAAACCGTATCGGAATCGGAAGAGTCGTCTCTGAGATTAGGGCGCCCAAACGCGCAGACAAACAAAAATTCTAACAACTATCGTTTTGGGTTGTAAAGGCTTAATAAAGGTCTCTGATATATTTTCTCTTATATCTTTACGTAAACACAGCGATCAGTTACAATTTTATTACAGATGTATCTGAAGTTACTTTAAAATTAGTAATGGGTTTTTCTAATCACATTTAATTTACACAAAAGAATTAAAGACATCGCACAATTAACTTGCCCACAGATTATAAAATTACGTACAATATTATACATACGAGAATAAGTATGACGTCAGTAATTTTTATTGTAGCGTAGATAATAAATGTTAGGTTGGGAAAAACATTACTATTATTATTATTAACAATATTTATACATAAACTTCAAGACTAAACAAAATATTCCGGATTTTTTACCAAAATAGTATCTAAGCTCGAACCTAGATACGTTGCTACTCCTGAGGACTAAGATGGTCGCCTCGCTTCAAACTGTAGCCGGTAACCGCACCTCTCCAACCGAAACACAAATAATGCTTTACAGCGGATTATGAGCGCTACAGTGGTACCTCCCCGGTCTAACTATAGTTCTCCCATCTTTAATTTTTTTACCAATTATAATTGCCATTATTACCAATGATGATTACCAATTTTGGTCTAATATGAAATGTTATGTTTTGTGATTATTTGCCATTTTAAAGATAGCTTCAAAATGCCTCTGTCATAGAAGCCTTCGATTATATGTATATGTATATTAGCGAAAACCTTTCGTCATCGATTCTTACAATATTCTCTTGAAGCCAATTTCCTTTTCTTTGACTTTCTTTAAACGAATGGCTTTTAAAAATACTTTCTAAAAATGGTTTTTAAAATAATAGCCCATCTAAAAAGTATTTTATTAAGTTATTCTTGATTCTTGAATTAAAGATGATCATTGCGATCGTTAGTGGAAAAATGAAGTAATTGCTTACAAATTTTAATGTTATTTTGGTCCTTATAGATTATTTTTTTATTTAATATTTAATTCTGTATTTTTATTTAAAACTTTTGTATAGCGTAATTGCATTACTGTTATATTTATATATCATGCAATATTCTATTTTATTCCATTTTCAACATACTCAAACTTATAACTAATAAGGTAGTGGTGGTTTGGCAAGGAAGGTACCACCGTCATAGTATTTTCTAATCTGAAGTTATATTACGTTTCGATAGAAAGGTGTGGTATAAAGTACCTTGATCCTCAGGAGTAGTAAAGCATCTGTGATTGACTTCGAGTGGGACTTTTGTTTTTATTACAACCTCTGTAAAAATGATTATAAAAAAAAGATCAAACACAGCCAAAAACAGCAAAAGAATTATTTAATCCGAAATGTCACCGTTCAAACAAAACTTTACAAGATATCGATCTTTGACTATGACTGACTGATCATCTGACGAAATAATAATAGACTTAATATTGCCAACCCTAATTATATCTTAAAATTTTAATATTGTTTGTCTTACCTTAGTATAAGCAGATGTGGCTTCAGGTTTCGGTGCCGTATCAAACAGATTAAGCCTGGAATTCTGGAAGAAGTCCGGACTCGAGTTTTCTCTGGAGAAAAGCTCGGAAGTAGAACTCTCTCTGGTGAGAGACGGTCTTGGTTTTACAAACGGATTATTCCTAGATGTTTTCGCATGTTTGAGCCAATTAAATTTGGTAATAGCTTCAGGACCTGGTGATGGAGTCGGCGTGTCTTCTGGAGTAGCTGTAGACGAGGATACTGATTCTGAATGACTGGACGCCATTTTGGAATTTCCAAATTTTCTCTAATTGAAGACAGTCGATAAGACTAAGGATAGAATACTCTGGACCCGAGAGGAATCGTTGGCTTTAAAATAGATAATAGACAATATTTTACATTTCTTCCACAACCTTTGAGATTGGCGACACTTTTCACGGCTGATTTTCGAAACACATTTTCCGATACAATTTATATCGCGTTTATTTCCATTGCTACGTAATTCGCGTCACTGCTCTACAAGGTCGTTCAAGGTTTATATAATTTACCAAAAATTAAGATGCCTATGACAATTATGCTCTACGTAGAGATTACACGGGTCACGCGTATTTTTGTTTTTATTTGGAAACGTCCGCACGCGTGTGTGTTTGACGCCAGACTAAATTGAATATAGAGCGGTGTTGACAACGGCGCGTGCGCATACTCTATGATAGAGTTAGGAATGGTTGAAAATATATGTATTAGGAGATTTTAAGATTTGTTTTGCATACCAACCAGTTAGAATCGTAATCAGTTATTATTCAGAGAACGGGAATGAAATTGGTTAGTAGGAAATTATAAGAATTGCTTTATAGTTAATTAATTTATTTTTGTTTGATTATTTTTTTGTTTGAAAGGTGGGAGAACTATAGTTCGACCGGGGAGGTACCATCGCCGCCCTCATAATCCGTAAAGCATTATTTGTGTTTCTGTTGGAGAGATGCGGTTGCCGGCTACACTTTGAAAAGAGGCGACCATTTGAGACCTCAACGCAGCAACGAGTAGCAACGTATCCAAGTTCGAGTTCAAATAGGATTTCAGTCTTACTTGTGATTGTACACGGATGTACATGGACTGTGACTACTTACCATCAAGTGGTTTGCATGCTCGTTTGCTACTCACATAAAAAATCTTATTTTGCAAAAATCTGCTATAATCATGTATGGTGGTATTAATTTCGCCGCAAATCGGAGCATCGTTGGTAAGTTGACTCAACAAACGTTGGGTTACGAGTATCTTAGACACTTGTAATAAAATAAAATAATTTAATTTCTTAATTGAGTTATTACATTACCAATTAGCGTGATAATGCGTAGTTAACGTAAATTAGAACACGCGCGAGCAATAGTACAAAGCTTATTAATAACTTAGATCTATTATCTGTGTCAATAAATATAAGACACTAACAAATTAATTATATTACTTTGTGCCTTGCGCATAGAGAAGCCAATTGGTAAATATTTTTTATATGAACTTGTATATATTATTATATTTTTTATATGTTCTTTACACAAAAGTGGCATAGAGTCAGTTTGATGAATTTTTTTTGCTATGTAACGGCCGCTGGCGGAGTCACGGATATGTGTGCCCGTGACTCCGCCACTCTGAGGCGAGGAGGACACCCATCGGTTTTGTAGTGGGTTGGAGCCCCACATAGGGTATGTGGGCCTCGTGGTGGAAGGCACCCGTTCCGGGATTTTCCGACGCAAAAAATACTCATGATTAATGATATTTTTTAATCGCAGATATTTCGAAGCCGCTTCACGACTCGTGGTTACGGCTAAACTGCAATGGTGGGGGCAACTGTTCAGGTGCTAGTGTTAGATTAGTTTGCTATCCTACTGTATTTTTACACACTAAACTATTTGTGATTTATGTAGTTTAAAGTCATGTTACTTGATGGCAAGGTAGAACAACAATTCGAGGGGGGGGGGGGTTCACCACAGGCCTCGTAATCCACTGTAAACCATTTATTCCATTTTGATTGGAGAAGTTCGGTTGCCAGTTGCACCTACAAGCTGAGGTACCATCTCAGTTCTCAGTGACTATGCTGGCGACACCTTTATTTCTGGATGTGAAAATCATCCGTTCATCTGTTCTCCGCTCAGGGATAGAACGAAGAGGTATATCAGACTTTTCCTAACTAAAACCACACCCTGTTCCTGTTCAGCCCTAAGTTCAAGTTGCCGCGGGACCCCGAATGGACAACTACCGCGACCCCGACAGGCATCGGCCTGCTATTGCGCCCTGGTGGACTCCTCTAGCGACACATCTGATGTTACAAATGATCATGCCATGGTGGTTACTTTCCTTCAGGTAGCCCTTCTGTCTTCGCTAAATTAATGAATAAACACTTATGATGGTAAAACATTACGAGATTATTCGTATACATGTATAATAGTAGCAGGTATAGTATTAAGTTAAACAATGTATGTTATTTCTATGAACACACATAATTTAAAGGTGGTAGAGCCGTTAGAGCTCGCCCGGGGTGGCACCACCGCCACCCTCAGAACCCGCCGTA
>DWON01007595.1:0-12781 GCA_018251015.1 Phocides pigmalion okeechobee
CCGCCGCCCTCATAATCCGCCGTAAAGCATTACATGTGTTTCGGTTGGAGAGGTGCGGTTGCCAGCTACACTTTGAAGCGAGGCAACCATCTTTGTCTTCACGAGTAACAATGTATCTACGTTCGAGTTCAGATAGGATTTCGGTCGTGTTTGCGGTTGTACGTGGATGTCTATGAGCTACGAGTACTTAACATCAGGTGGCTTGCATGCTAGTTCGCTACTTTTCTTACATAAAAAAACTGTTTTATATGTGCAATATTTATTATTTTAAATTAAAAGCTCTTACGTACTTTCCAGGAGTACCGACATATCTTTGAGTTACAAACTCTAATTTTATCAGAAACAAGTTATTTGACCTATGGGTTAACAATTATGGTGGCCATGTTCCTTGCAGTGTTCATTCCCATTTTCCGTTTCCATTACAAGGAAAAGAGAATTTAAAAGCTTTCAGCTGTGTCTGTGTCGGTATCGGAAATTATTTAGAGCGCCCGCAAATTAGCGGAACGCCGTCGAGTGACAACGTAAGGTCAGAGGTGAAGCTATTTAAAGAACCGTTTTATTTCTAAGCGGTATTCTCCCTGCTCAACTTGACAGTTACATTGTAACTTTGTCTTTTTAATATTATACAATGCTAATATCTCAACGTAACAAGTACGAAAGTGTCTCTTATTAAATAATATGATGAAAAATATGTGTATTTTAGAGTTTCTTTCACCGACTCTTCTATAAAACGTAACACCTTATGAGTCGGTGGTAGTTTATTGACGTTAAAAAGAGTTCTGTAAATAATCTACTTTGAATAAAAATATTTTCATTTTCTTTTCATCAAATTAACTGACAACGATTCACAATAAATTAGTTACAAAAATATTATGTCGTAGACTTTTTCCAAAAACCTCGACATAAGCTATATTTATCTAGATATTGGTTTAGCTTATGTTTGATCAAAATTATTTGACCATTGTTTTCTCAATCTTTTTTATTTACATTTATTTATGTAGAAACTATAAAATTACATTTAACATGGAATCCGCCTTGGTGCTAACGGACGGCTGTTTTCATAGAGATAATGCTTTTATTTTAGAATTATAAAGATCCTAGAAGAAAAGCTAAATAAGAAAGTTTCTTACTAGTTTTCAAAATTCAAAGGAAAACTGTCGTGGGTATAATTAATACAAAAATCTGGCTTATTGTCTTGAACATTCCTTCCATGTAGTAGAAATAAATAAGGGGGTAGTGTAGCAGTAAAAGTTGAGCCACAAAGTATACTTTTAGATAACGTAAATGAAAAAACAAAGTACGAATATCTATTATTATACACTTACCTTAAGTGCATCTTCATGGGATATGCCCGAGAAGGGCGTACCGTTGACCTGCAGTATGGAGTCCCCGGGACGAAGCCCCGCGCGCTCCGCTACCGAACCCTCCTCCACTCGAGATATATACACGCCCACGCCTGCGAAAATATTTTGAAAGTTAATATCTTGTAAACCTCGACAATACCTTATAATAATGTGTATGACTTCCAAAGGCCCTTTTCTATATATTATTATGCCATAATAATCTATAGTAACCTTACGCTAACATACTTCATACTTCTATGAGCAGCAGTGACCATTTACTTTCAGGTCACCTGCATGCTTATTTCTATTTGTTTCTTAAAAAAATGAAATATCTCTAATTTCGAAAGGATAACTGATGCTCTTAAACCAATGCAAATTGACTGCATTACTGTTAGCTAAAATATTAAAAATAAACATTTTGAAATAGATCGAGAAGTTAAAAATCTTTCCAGACACGTATAATTAAGTACATGTGCAGATATCACGTAAAACTATAACAATTTGGTACGGGTGCCAAAAGTGGCATCGATTTAAAACGCGATTGGAACAGATTCAACTCTTTACTTGGTTAATAATTTAGTCCAAACTTGTTAATTAAGTAGTCGGTTATTTATTTCTCAGTTAAGTACTGCAATTTCATTCATGCTGTTAATGTGGCTGATGCATTTTTATAGATATACAAACGAAAACAAATAAAAAATATTGAAATGTGCTAAGAGACTGAACAGAGGCTTTTTACGCGTAAATAAAATAAATACAACGTAATAAAGAAATGACTTTAAAATTAAAGGAAATCTAAATCTCGATAACAGCGCCACCTTCCGGATGCACCTTTAGGTAAAAATAATCCTAGTTGAAAAAACATTACAATTGGTCTATCCCTTTAGGAGGAGAAAAATACGAATACGTCATTTTATAACATATAATTTATAATATTTCGATAAAAAAATATTTTATATATATGAAGATAAGATTTATTGAAGAGATATAATTTTATTGCAAAAATACCGTATCTTAATTATATATCAACATATTTTAATTTTTTGGCAAAAATTTTCGCGTTACTGTTACCCCTAATTTACGGAAATGTAATTTAAAAATCATTCAAAAATATAATCAACATCGAAGTATTGTATGCTTAATATTACACAAGTTGAAGTTTTAGACTAAAATAATAATAATCATATTTTCTCTTTAGTTACTGTTACCCACTTTTCATATTTGTTCTCGCATGACAATAAAAGAACTACATTTTGTATTAAAAACTGCGAGACAAATGTTATTCACTCGCCCGCGGTGGTAGCGTAGTAGGTCATGCTCCAATCCCTCTTAGATATGTCGAGATGTTCGTCCAACGACAGTCCAAGTTACTAGGTAATACCGCGTTTTTAAATTACGTCATGTTTTCGTCCCCGTGTTTAAATAAAAATTACACTAACGTAAATATTTATGTTGCGTAAGAGTACCTGGACGTCCACATGCAACCTCAAGTTAGATTCAAGTTCTATCTGAGCGTGTACGTAACTCAGTATTTAGATAGTCGCCTCAGATGTAAGTGTAGCTAACAACCACACTTTTCCAAAGCTATAGCTATATAGCTATAAGGAATATACTTATATATACTTTGCTCTATTATATTTCAAACTTAGATCGAATACAAAGTTTCATTGAGTATTTTTCGACAATTATATGCAGTATTTTGTCTTTAAATTTCAATAGGACTAAACGGAGAATATACTCTTCCAAAAGTTTATATTTTTCCAAATCGATTTATAAACGGCGGACTTCTGGGATACCAAACAAATAATACACCGCATTGAGAACCACCTTATTTTTTAACTCGGTTAAAATCACGAGTGTGTTTCAAAAGCTCCTACGAATGCTGCATTGTCATAGTTAAGCTTAATATATCTATCTCCAAGGCTTTGTAAGAACCATGTAATGCTCTTAACTTCTAAAGCTTTGACGGCATAGCGAAACTAGGCTTCCTATTCCAAAGCGGCTTTTGGTAAGTAAGTACGATGCAATCTCAAAGGATATGGATGCCTGTCAGTTAAGCTCTCGTCCTCATCTTACATTGAGTCTCAGCTCATATTATAAAGTGATGTACGTTGTATGACATGTAGTGACACTTTTCATATAATAAAATAGTACATATAACAAATGGGACATTAAAAAAGAGATAATGATAATAAACAATTAAAAGGCATAGCCCACAGCTGTTCTTCGCATATCTTCTCAGTTGAGATCGGATTTCTAAATGGATTTAAATTTAAAAAATCAAGAACTACGTATCAAAAGACTACTGCAGTTTATAGACACTAGGGACAAATTCCAAACAGAATCAGTGTACTTGTGATAGGTCACAAATTTATTTCTATTTGTAAATTAACTTGAATGTTTCATTCTACGCTGAATTTTATAAAAATTATACCTTTGATGTTCTACTCCGAAGTCACCATCCCGGTGTCAAACACTGTTGTGTTCTAGTTGGATGAATATCATAAGTAAATACGCTCAAACGAGACTTCCCAATTTAATCATTGAGAGTAGAAACACATGTGAAACAGAATTTCAGTAGTATTTGCAGTTGATTATTAATCTGCGTATACAATAATGTCCACCCATAATTGAATCGTTGAAAAAAAATCAAAACAAAATGAAAAATTAAATCAGAACATCGCATTTTTTGACATCTACCCTCTCTACTGGTGTACATGAGATAATGAACATACCTATTAATATGTTAAATGAAGCCGCTCAACGAACTACGCGATTTGGGTTACACTGAAAATCAGCAGCCGCAGTGCTCCTGCGCGACGGCACAAGCTGAGTGTGACCTGTTTCGTATTACAACAATTCTAGTGTTTGTTTTAGTATATTCTATTTTCACTTCGTAATTGTATTTTTTTTATTTAACATGTTTAAATACTCTGTATCTGTCGATAATACGATATAAACGGTTTATCTATCTATGTAAAGCTTACCCAATAGTTAAACGCAACGTTCAGACTTCATAGAGCTCAGTTTCAATTAAGACATTTATTAAAAATGCACTTTTTCTTATTAACTTCAAAAATCACAGATTGCATTTCAAAACATTCCTATGGCTGCCGAAGCTATAAAATCTAATTAATAACCGAGCAGGTTGCACAGTTACGGTGCTATCTCGGGAACTTAGATTGGATCGCTCCTACAGCATAATTACATTGGGCTTCATTAGTCTTCGGAGCAAGACAGGCAATTTCCTTAATAAATTATTAGATGTTTTAAAATATTCCTCCTCGTTTATTAATATACAAGCACTCATTGATTTTTATTTAATCTATTTATGTTACTATTTGTGCCTCGCGGTTTCACGAGGTTAAAAAATATGGTAACTTGATGTAACTTCGACAGTTATCAACTGTCGAAGTTCTTCGAAGATTTTAGGCTATTTAATTTTAAATAAATATTTTTTAAATATAAGCGGAAGTTCCACAACTTTTATGTGTCGCAAGTTATTAAAATAATAAATCCATCCATTTGTAATAAAATAATTTCGATTTTCTATTTATATTTCTATATCTCACCAGGCCAACGACATAAATAAATATCTATCATAGAGATTATACGTATTACTATATGCAGATTATATATTACCCATTTGTCAACGTAGGTAAAAAAGTACAGATAATTGGGTAACATTTAACTAATTAATTTAACGTTGAAAATAGGAAATCAACGAGTACAATTCAATTGTAACCAAGTACGATAGATTGGGTTAGTTACGTAACGTGGTGGCGGGAGGTACGAGAGATTTGCGGAGTTTACTCCGGGATTAATAGGATATTCGACTTAGCACTGAATCGTATTTGCGAAGAGCTACGGATCATTGATTCAATCGCTTTGTTTGACCGCTCTATTTATATAACTCACATGTGGAATGAGTTCGATCGAGTCTATCTGCTTGGTACGTGCTGCCGACGTCAAACCAGTATAAGGTGTTATCCGCTATCTACAGGCGCGATGCAATTTCGTGAAAAACAGGTCACCTGACTCTCTTTATAGTTCGGTGCTCCGATTTCTACTGTTTCATAACTCAATGCAGTATTCCCTAGGATTATGTGACCTCAGAAATGAGGCTAGTGATCAAATAAATTGATAAAGTTTCAATCGACTATTTGACAATGAGTCTAGTAAATAAATACAGTTTAAAGTATAATATAGGCAGTAGACACTGTGAAATAAGATTTATTTGGTAGCAACCTATTACCTATACGAAACATCGGTGACAAACTGATCATAGATTACAATAAGGTAAGTTTTATACTAAACCATAAAATGCAGTGTGACCAAATTTATACGCTCTATATTTCTGTATATAATTATGTCAATAAATTCATAAGTTTAAGCACATACATTTTCAATTTGACTCCACAGGTAAACCTGCATTTTCATTAAGGTGATTACCATAGTATGGTTGCGTGAGTATGGGAGTTCCCCTCGTACGCAATGAGATAAAAAACTGCAGTAAGGACTTCTGGATACTGGATTGAGTGTTCAAACGTAAATTTTAGTTTCTATCAAACGTTACGATTTACATCAGTGCTATTTAAATGTTTCTAGTTTTAGATCTTTTAGCCGATATTAAAATTGATAGTTTTCCGTGAGAGTACAAAGTGGGGTAAATTGGACCAATTTCTCACAAAGACGAACTACGGCATTTAGGTGTTAACGTTTGTAACTAAAGATTTTGCCCGTCGCTTTAACAAATAGATTCCACTAATGAAATCCATTTACTCTTGTTATTAAGAATCTACGGACCGACGAACAGAGCTCACAATTTTGAATTGAGAAATTTCTTTTAGTTCAATGGTTTCATGAACCTTTACATCACATCTTTCCGTAATAATAAACGATGGAATATTTACGAAATATTTTAGTGTAGCTATATTTGAAAAGTAACTATTTGCCGTTCTAAAAATAGATTTATTTGAAATTCAGAATTATATATAATTTGTCAAAATGAGGTACTTAATATAATTTTTTGGAACACTTTTTATGTATTATTACTGGGCATGATATTCCCCACAACTAGGGAGGCCTGGAACATGCTACTCTACGCTATTTAAATGCATGTTGGTGGGAATATACACTTAAATGATCCATAAATTATGCTTTATATGTCTATACATATTTAATGGCCAAAATAACGTATGTAAATATTGTGTTACGTTATTAAAGTTTTAGTCCTCCTGAGTTGCGACGATTCTACATGCGACATCCGATAGAAGATTTCAGTGTTATTCTGTAGATCTATAAATATATTATCTATATAGATCTATGTGCCTGGTTCTATTTATTATTTGCGGATATTATTTATATATATAATATGTATATAAATATTTCCATTGTGTTTGCAGACTAATATCTTTTCTCAAACCTTACCTAAAATGTTTGGTAATTCGGTCACAGCTTACACTAAAATGTCACAAGACTTACATAACTGTCCCACATTTTCACGGGAACGGTAAGCTTAATCGTTTTCTTTTGTCCCCCAAATGCTCAAAGCCTAACGGAAATGCCAGACTAGTGCGAATCAGCTGAATTGTGTCCACTATTGTCTGTTCCACTACGAATCAGTTTACGAAATTAAAGTTGTAAACGACTATTCCGCTTACTATGTACCACTGAATATGTGATTATTGACGCGCATTAACATCTGTAAGTAACTTTGTATATGATGAGACTGAGGTGAGACGGTAAAATATGATATTAAATTGTTTAGTAACAACGTATTCAACAGATTTAAATATAAAACTAATTATTCATAATATAATATTGAACATCGATAAAGGATTATTTTTATTATTCTTAAACAATAGTTTTTATAATTTACCAATTTTCATATAGCCATGTTACAATGAACTCGTAAAACCTGGTTTACACGGCGTCAAGTTTTACCGGATCATATTTTTACCAAATCGCCCATACCTATTGTTGTGTTCACACGGCACACTTTGCCTTAATCTCGTAAACCACCATCCGGTTTTTGCGGTGAAGCACGCAGTGTCTCGTTGCCATTTGAAAGGGATAAACATGAACAGGCTTCCAATAGTATTATGGTATTATAACCGGCAAAGGTAGTCCGATCTTCACAGTCGGCTTTTTGTGGCAGAAACTGAATCTATTAGGAACATAGATACGGTATTTTTTGCACAATGAATGCACGTGTTGAAAAACGATTGCTACTACACCGAATCCTGTATTTTAGCAGTACGGCCGAACCGGCTTGTAGGCGAATGTCACCTTTACTAAGATTCGATATTTTTCCGAATCCTTAAACATGCATGTGTTAACTTCTGTATTAAAATACTTTTGTGACTCAATCTAAGCCTGTAAAAAACGATCCGACAGAAAAACAGTGCGTTCGTGTACACGGAGCGTTACTCTGTCACGACTGCCATTAAAATGATTAAAACTTTTTGTTCTTTTTTGTTCACACCACAGTTTTACAAATTCAAATTGGATTGTCATAATACGAACGCAATACATAGCAAACATATTTTTCGTCCTTGTTTTTTTAAACTCAAAGGCAAGATAATTTACTATTATAGGCTGATCTACTAATACAAGAAAGCCATATGAGTATACTTAAAGTACAATGGATAGATGTATTTTACTATTTAGTATAACACAAACTTCACTTATAATTTATACAAGAACAGAAAAATAGAAAAGCGATTTTCAAAACATCTTAATTTCCTTTCTTATTACAGAACCTCTGTGTTTGTTTTCAACAATTATAACTATACACCCTTGAACTGAGACTTTTGTAATTTTATGATGTTAGCATAGCGAATAAATAAATAAAAAAAATTGAATATGACCACTACCCAACTTCAAATATGACGAAGATGTTCGCCTTATATTTAAATTAATCCGCAATCACGCTTGTCCACCGAAACTTAGGAATTGATTCAACTGTTCTTAATATTCACTTAATACCAGGAATACTGCACGCTCGTTTGAAACTGTTCTATTTAAAACAAAGAGTAGCTCAGTGTAAAGAAGCTCCATCTTGAATGCTAGTTTCCCCCTATATTACTATTAGACTCCTGATATTAAACGGTCGTTGCAAACCAAGAACTTCCTCGTGCAATCTCAAACACAATTGATGTAAATGTAACCGACAATCGTACGTTGCCGACCGAAACACAAAAGTTGTCTCAAGAAGGATCATAAGAGCGGAGAGTTTATCCCCCGTGAAATAATATCGATAATAGAAATAGTTCTACCAATTGCAAGTTCTTGTTGTAGTGTTCGCTCTTACCTGCTTCCTTCCCGCCTTTGACGCAGATGCCGAAGCCGTGCGAATCGGCGGGGTCGCGGCTCATGGTGACGGTGCGCGTGGCGGGCTCGGCGGGCGGCGGCGGCGCGCCCCCCGACGAGTACGGACGCTCCCGCTCGCCGCCGCGGTATATCGCCTGACACACAACATAATGTAACATTTTTTTATATGTGAGAAGAGTAGCAGTGATGTTAAGTAGTCACAGCCCATAGACATCCACGTACAACCACAAACACGACTGAAATCCTACCTGAGCTCGAACGTAAATACGTTGCTACTCCTGGGGACTAAGATGGTCGCCTCGTTTCAAAGTGTAGCCGGCAACCAACCGAAACACAATTAATGTTTTACGGCGGATTATGAGGGAGACGGTGGTATCTCCCCGGCCGAACTATAGTTATCCCACCTTGAACTTGACTAATATGAATTGTATGCTCTATTAAGAGTAGCCCACAAGAATATGATGTTAAATAACTAAAAACTGAAGTCCCATCCCATTTCATACGCATTATCGTTGCTACTCTTAAGAACCAATATGGTTGTCTTGCTTGCTGATGCGATGGTAATTTCCAGCCAAAAACAAAAACAATACGTACATAGCACAGAAAAGCTTAGTAAAAACATTAACACTAACCATAGTATGTATAAAAATTTGAACAGATTTATTCTATCTATGGGAAGCCAATAGGGATGTAAGGATAAATTCTAGTTATTTTCATACGTACAACACTAACCCGCAGAATCTAATTGGCGGAATTTAATTTATAGCCATTGTCCGAAACTCCACTGTTATTTAGTGCAGATTTAATTAAAACTGTTTAACGGTGTTCCTACTATGCGGGTTTAGACAAATTGTACATTCCTCAAACAGATAATATATGTATATGGTTTCAAACAGACGGGCTAAAGTAATATTTTAAAATAACGTAATATTTTCACTAAGCTTTGAGTTTTTATTAAATGACGAAAGAAGATTTTATAGAACGTTTCATGTTACGGGGATGCTCCGATTTTGGTTTTTGCCTAACTTTTGTAGGACGAATGCGTTTCTATATTGAAATTTATATATTTAATCTTTACGGACAAAACCGATTGTCACACGTTTACGGCCCGTCTAACTTGAATATGTTCTAGACTCACGAGACGTTTCAACTTAGTTTCAGGAGTTCAGAGCATAGTGTGAATATTGGGGTTAAATTATTTTTAAAAAAAATAAAAAAAGTTCCTTCTTTTCAAATAATACATTTAAAGAAAATACTAATTTTACAGTCAATAGGCGAACAAAGAAAAAATAAATAGTGTTTAAAATAATATATAATGACAAACGACAATTGCTGTCAATTGTCTTTTTTATGCACACTCATAGTCACTCGAGTATTCAATAAAAATTTTATACATAGGTAAACATCTTATTGCCTATTAAGTTTTGATAACAAGATATAAATTGGCGAGAGATCATGTAACTCCTGATAGACTAAGCACAATAAATATTTTCTGTTAATTTCAATGACATAGTTATGATTTAAACAATTATTTTAGTCCTCAAAAATATTAACGCATCTAGGACCGACAGATACCTGTCGTAAAAGGCGACTGAAAAAAGCTCTCAGGATGGCTGGCGGTGAGAGTGGCAGCTCGAGCCGTACATTTAAGGTGCTCGGGGGATTGTCTCCACCCAGGAACCTGTTACGGGGTGACGTGCTCGGAGGATACCGGTGCCTTCCTCAGGAGATCCGTAATCGCTCCCACGTTACCGGGTAACTTTAAAAGGTTTTTTCCGCGGAAACAAAAAAATAGATCGACAGATACAAATGCAGTCCTATTTGAGGTTAGATGTGTATGTCTATGGACTAAAGCAATCAAGTAAAAAAGGGAATATATATATTTTTTTAATTGCAAAAATGAAACAAGCCCTTTAATATAATCAGGCTGCATTTCATTTGTTATTTCAAGCTCAAGAACTTTCCTAAAAATTGACACTGTTTTCACGACCAAGGGGTGACCGCACTCTGTATTACATAACATTTCGCCTGCCATCCTCTAACATATCGCATGTTATATCTCAGAATATCAGAGATAAAAGCGCTTCAGACAAGTACTAATATACGATATCGTCGTTTTCTATTCAATAGGAAGCTCCTTTGAAAGCTCTTATTGTGTTTAGGTTACAATATCTTCCCGTGACTAAGAATAAAAACAGACAGAACAGCATTCGAAAACGAAAAGCTTTTTTCTGTTATTTACAGTTAGCCTTATGCGATATAAAACTTCTGGCGCGACTTTATGTAATTTAGTTATCCTGTCATAATATTTATGACTCTTAGAATGGCAATGTGACAATAATATTATATTTGCACCATCTATTCTATCCCTATAATTATGTAAAAATTAAACGACGTCTTAAACTATTTGTTATATTTTCTTTGATGAAACCTTATGATTCAAACTAACTTTTTTTTGTAAACAGAGGTATCGTATCTCTGGTCTAAAAAATAAAATATTGTTTATTGAAGCACTTACACTTCGCGGGTGAAGCCGTAGAGTAATGCTGGTTATATATTACAACATTTCCTACATTCTATTAATTACTTAAGTATGTAGAATAATTACGTTAGGTAAATATAAGGTTGCACATCTCACGCAATGCAATCTAAGATCTGCATGGCTCCTCATACTTTTTTATCTTATAGCAGAGTGGTACTTCTGCTACACCTAAAACATGAAAAGGCATACCTTTTAAATACAATGCTATAGCGTTGGTTACGAGGCAGACGCTTACAAAGGATTTGTATACCAACATTGGTATTATATTTTATAATCATAACAATAATGAATTCAATACAATTTTATACGAATTCAATAAAACCTACTTGTTTAAATGACGAGAGCCAGCTTTTATTTAAGATTGTTTCCCAAGTTTCCCGCGCAAAATCGTAGACAATAAAGCCGTTGCTGCAGTGCATACAATGTTCTGTAGCTCCCGTTCAACATCTCAAACACTATACGAGAACAACGTAGCAAGCGCCAAAATTACTCGTCATTCCTTACCTTGCATTGTCGGAATTGTGAATCAATGCTTTGTTTTGTAGAGTTGCAAATGTTGGTTTGAATTTATTGGTAAAACACTACTTTGGTTACGTGTATTTTGGATTTTACGTGTTTTAAAAATTACAAAGAAAAATCCAAACCAAACGTGATCGTAGAGTTAAGATTGTCTGCCTTTTGCACAGATGGTTCTGGGTTCAAACTCTGGCACGGACATCTTGTTGAATACAAAAAATAATAGATAAATAATTTCGAAAATACACGTTACATATTAGAAATGGATCATTTCTTGAACGTTGAGGGAAAGCCTGATAGTTTATAAAGTTCTCCAAGGCATATGAAGTCTACCAATCTAAACTTGGCTAGTGTGGTAAATTATGGCCTATGTCCTCTAATGAAATGATTTAAAATGTTAAGACCAGATTCGTAACCAACAAGAGATTAATTAACGATGATCATACATGTTTAATATATGAGTAGGTATGTGATAGAAGTTGTTAACGTGCTTTTTGCCAACACAAATATCTATGGCTTAAACTTTCCTAAATGGGTCATTATAACTTTCGTCTTATAAAATTTTTCGACAACATACGAAAAAGCATACATATACATAATCTTAAATACGATAAAAGTTCGACAACACTTTTTCTAAAATATAACTTCCACTGACCCAATTTTTACGTTTCGTTAATTAGGTAAACTTTAACCATAATTATAATGTATAAAAAATCAACATTGTAACTTCACAAAACTGGCACAGCTAACGTGCACCTGTTTTTGTTGTTACCGCCATCTTGTCACGCACATGAATTTATATTTTATTCTTCAAACGAACATTGCCCAAACCATTCGAGTCACGCCACTCTAATTGCCTAAATTGGGCTGCAGTGGCTAATCGCCACAGCTAAAGCATAATTTGGTACGAAATGAGAATGCCATATAATTAACTAGTAATATTAAATAATAAAAGTATTTGAGTTATTAACATACGTTTATATTTACTAGCAAATAAAAATAAGTATGGATGTTCTTTAACGATTCAATATAAAAAAGTAAGGGG
>DWON01007596.1:0-12781 GCA_018251015.1 Phocides pigmalion okeechobee
CCGCGTCCATCCTTAAATAGAACTTCTGTTCTATTTGAGATTGGGCATGGTTGTCCATGGGCTGCAGTGACCACTTAACATCAGGTGGCCTTCATGCCCGTTTCTTACTCTTTCTCAATAAAAGAAAAAAAAACACTATGTTTCTGAATTGTTTCCATGATCAAAGCTATCCGTTATTTTTAATCAAAATTTTCTTTCTGCCGACTGAGCGTTTTATTGACACTAATAAATAAATAAATTCAGAAGACACGGCATCCAATCACCTAAATTTGCTCCCCTAAGTCTCAATTATGTAACTGATCTAAGCCTACTTTCGGTTGGAGAGGTGCGGTTGCCGGCTATACTTTGAAGCGAGGCGACCATCTTAGTCCTCAGGAGTAGCAACATTAGAGCTTAGATAGGATTTGGGTCGTGTTTGCGATTGTACGTGGAAGTCTATTGATTGCTACTACTTAACAACAGATGGTTTGCATGGTCGTTCGCTACTCTCCTCACATGAAATAGTAGTAGCTGCAGTTCTAAGACATCCAATTTTTAATTGCGCAAATGACTATTATACGAAAAAAAGTAAATACTACAAAATATGTGTTGCATCAGCGTGTAATTTCTTCCCATGCTAAAAATATCTTAATTTAATTTTCCAAACGCCGAAACGAATATAAATTTAAAAATCTATAACGTTTTGGATTGATCACAGTTTTCCACGACATGTACCTAAGTCTACTTTACCAATTCGAACTTCTACAAGTCAGAAATAAGTGTAAAACTTCCACGACCCAGAAATAAGTGTCACGATAATACCTAAAGATATTTTTAAGACAAGTCATAGTGATATTTGCCAGCAAACACTACCAAATCCGGTATCCACAAAACAAATCACCAAACAAGATCCGGTCAATCTTCGATCTCAATTATAAAACAATGCACGACATTGACATTAAGCTGCAAGAACGTTCCGTACCCACAATCACGTTGCTACCAAAAAGCATATTATCATTTAATTTATTTAATTTGCGCCTCTAATTATATAGAATCGTCATAGAACGTGAGTTATCGTGACGCTTCTGACATACAAGGTAGTCTTTTGTAGCACCGTCATTGCTTGTCAGATATTTGCTGGAGTAACCTTTCTGTGTGAAGATTTGAAAGACATTCCGAAGATACTCGCTTTCCCCTCTAACGCCTGTGCTACGACCCGTAGAGGGGGGCGGGGAAGATCAGCATACACTGGAAATATGGTGCTATTATCGAAAAGTAGTAATCAGATGTAATCATAGAAATACGAATGGTTTTTTCCTCACAATGGTTTTTGTTGTTTTTCATCTCCGATTCAATGTCCAACATCGTCGTGCGTATTGACATTAAATTAAAACATAATTATTGAATTCTATTTTCGATTTCCTTGATAATAAATAGATGGATGGTTATGTTTTTTATGCCTAAATGACCGGTAAACACATCTCATATGCCAGTGTTATTATCTTTGTAAGATCCGGAATATAAAAATAAACAAGTTTACGTTTACGTTTTCGATCATCTTAGCCTTAAGGTTTTAAAGGTCTGAAATTAGTGATAGTTAGTTACATGAATTTTTAAAAACAGGTCATAAATTAACAGAAGAATATTTATTAACTTATTTTAGACAAAGAAGAGGAAACATCCTAAAGAATCCTTAAAAAGGTCCTTTGTAGTTTGTTATTTAAAGATCTATCAAGTATTATCAGTTTTTAAGTTAAATTAATAAATCACTCATAGTATTCACGTAGTATGGTGATTAAAAAGATAATTGAAAATCGTTCGGCCGGGGAGATACCTCCTCTACCCTAATAATTCACCATTAAGTCATCCTTGTGTTTGGGTTGAAGAGGTGCTATGTTACAGCTTTTTCTAAAAACTCTACCATATCGTAGAGTCGTCTCTAGGGTTTGCTAGATCTATACGTAACCTTTTCTCAGATATCTCAACATTCTGCACAGCTAGTAATTGCGCAATAAATAACGGGGGGAGGGCAGAAGGGATGGTCAGATCGTATGATCAGAGAACAATCGCCATTGTGGTCACTGCCGGCGGCGCGCTGTCACTGGGTGGTTTCTACTGGTACCGGTATCTTGTAGACCATGAACCAGGTGCGAGTTATGTCATTCATTTCATCTTAGCCAATAGCTCGAATGCTTCATGAAGCCACGAGAACGTCAACTACAGTTCCGTGGAAATGACGTTCGTCAAATATTTCTTTTTGCTCGATAACTTGTAAAATGCTTCATGAAGCCTTGTATGTGGTAATGTACGTGCGGATGGAATGAGTGGTGGCTGTCAACGCATGTAGAATATTTTGTTTTCAAGAGGCGTGAGACCTCCGCTGCTCATCTCTTGAAACTCCAGTTATCATTTACCAGTTTAGAGCTCGACCGGGGCGGTACATATAACATACTGCTGACTAGCGAAATTATCTTGAATAGATATATTGACTAAGCTTATACAACTTTTTTTGCTGTAAGTAAATATCAATATTTATACGACTACCTACTTTGTGAAGTAAGTACGTAAACATTTTTTTTTTACCACTAACGGTCACCCATCCAAATTTTGACCACGCTTGACGTTGCTTAACTTTGTTGATCAAATCAATGTACATATGGTATCAATGTACACATGTATGGATTATGAAGGCGGCGGTAGTACTTCCCCGGTCGAACTATATCTCTCCCACCTTTAAAACGTTAGACATTACTTACCAAGTAACATCTTCTACATCCAACCTTACGTTTACCACTTGCAATATATTAACGAAACAAAAGTGTCACCTTTATTATCGTCTAAAAGCAATAAATTGTGTCTACAATGTCTTTATCAACGGCCTAACCTTTGGAAACTATTGAAATAAATCTACTGGATAAGGCCGTCGATACACGGTGAGAGTTCATAGCTTACACAGCCTTCGCTCCGGGCAAGCCTTAGATGGTTGATTCTATCTAAAATTACGATGTCGAAACGAGATGAGAATATCTTAAAATGAGAGAAAAAAAACGTTTATGTGGCATATGTAGAAACGAAACTGTGTGTCATCAAAGTCGGTGTACTGATTTTAAATTGTATTTGAAAAGAAATAATTTGAATTATAATTAAATTTTTTCCCTAATTGAGTAGAAAATTTAACTGTAAAAATATGTAATAAATCTAAATAATCTCATTAATTTAATTGGTAAACAAACCAGTACATTCTTGGATAATAAGTTTCTACAAATGTTATGTAAGTCTAACGGTTGGTGTCTTAAAAAAAATAAGCATGAAGATTAACTTTGGTTTTGATTAAGATTTAATTAAAAGTAAATAAATATAATTTAATAAATAAATATAATTAAAAGTAGTTAATGGTTTGGAAAAGGAACGGAAATGAAACTAGATACGATCTTCTAAATTAGTTCTCAAGTATAACAATTTATACAAATATGTTGCTGATTTCAGGTCCAAAATCTGTTTGAAACTTATCATAAACTCCCACGGATGGCAGTAACTTACGCTTCCATGCAACCTTTTTCGCAATTTACGTATTATTAAAAATTAAATCTGTATCCTAATTTGCTTTTTCTATTTCTATGTTAGTTCTATTCGATAAAGTAACGTTTTTATATCTTTTTACTATCTACAATGAACGATTTTTGATTGCCGGTGAATTTCATTGTGACCACGAACCATGCAACTAGTTCGAAATATCGGCATTCAAAATTCGTCAATCGTGAGTATCCGATGTGTATTGTGTGAGTATGTGAGTATGATCTTAGTTTAAAATCAAACGTTTTTATATCGGCAGCCGGAATATCCCATCGCCACAAGCACGGTGGACAAGCGAAAGGCCATTACCGATTTATAGCCATTAGATTGCTATCATTTAGTTGCGGCGGGATTATGTTGTTTGAATACGTTATTAGAGACGTAAGGACTTCTTTGTGCGCAATTGTTGTAATTTTACGTTACGTAACGTAATAGCCTAGTGGAAAGATCCAGATTCTCTCACAAAGACTCCTGGATACAATTCTCCGGAACCTGTATAATTTTCATACGAGGATTTCTCGATTTGGATCTCTAGGACCTATACGAGATTTCGGTGTCATATACAAGGAATCAATTAATTTCTAGCGTGCGCTTGGGATTTTTCAAAATTATGCATCGACATGTATGTAATAAAAATATCACGTATTTAAGCAAGAACGGTGGAGGGAAACGTCCAGAGTCCTGTTTGCGTGAAAGTTCTTAATTAAATCCTCTAATATGCATAATAGTTCAATTTGACTGAATTGTAATAATAGATAGCTAGAAAAAAGAAGACAATCCAGCAAGCTAATTTCTGTTTTAAGTAAAAATTGTCGTTTTCGGTTTAAAAACCTGTCTCAGTGCTCAGGAGTAGCAATACATCTATGCACGACGACAGGGTGAACTTTACAATGTGCCAGAGTGCAAGTTTCCTCATGATGATTTCCTTCTTCGTTAAAGCAAATAATAACTAATTACTAATACGCACATAACTTCAAAAAATCAGTGAGTGCCAAAGGTTTAAACCACCGACCCTTCTAAGACTGGAAACTTACGAAGTTACTGGAATCTTAACTTTAACTAGCTTTACGAGAGAACGATATCAATCACAAAACACCAACAATCTAGCAACAAAACTAAGTGTTCGACAATATTGATAGATTGCAGCGGGAGTCAATAATCCTGGTCCATTCGCGAACCCACGTCTCGAATCAGCCCTCTTTTAATTGCAGTCCGATGAAGCGCATCTAATTCCTTTACCCCAACTTTGTGGAAAACTTGCCGTCCCTTCTAACACACTTAGTAAACTACAGTGGCCATCTAAATTGTAAACGGTAGATGTTTTTGTAGTTTACCTGCGACGGAACTATGTGCAATATTTCTAACGGGATCTTTCTGACAATACACTTGGTATGAGTTCCTTTGGTTGAAATCGTCGAGCTTAACGTATGTATAATTAATATTAGTTAAAATTCTTGTTACATTTTGAGTTTACCAGCAGAAGTGGTCGCTCGAATTCTGAATTAAAAGGTTGTGATACGGATAGATGGACTAAGAAGCAAACGGATAGACGAACAGACAGAGAGACAAATATATAGATAGAAGGACACACAGACAAATAAATGAATAGAAGGACAGATAGATTGATAGATTGACGAACGGACACAGACCAATAAAGGAACAGACAGGTAGACAGATAGATAGATAGACGGACGGACAAAAACGAATGTACGAACAAATAGTTAGATAGATAGTTGGATAAACGAACGGACACACAGAGGAATAAAATGAGAAATAGATAGACAAACAGACAGATAGACGCACGGGCGGACGCATAGACGTACAAACGGATAGACGGAAGGACACACAGATTAACAGATAGACAGCTAGACAGACGGAGAGATGCTAAGAAAGATCACCGGACTTACGCAAGGACGAACAGAAACACATACCTACACGTGACGAAATCATATTATCCTTTAACCCAAATTTGCTACGACACTAAAAAAGTCCTGTTTTTAACCAAATAATGTGGACACCGACACAGAAGCTTCGAAGGCCCAATCAATAAGACAAGGGAGGTCAGAAAACATTTATCGCAAGTTCGTGATAACTACAATATTGTTATGTTATTGTTTATGTTTGTTACGAGCGTGTGTACGTTATTGCTGATGATTTGTTTAGTTTGATCGTGAATGTTAACTCGTAGTCTTTGTTAAAAATTATGTCTAACATCTAATTTGATTAATTGTTTTGGGCATTTGATTAGTAATAAACTTCAATAGAAACTAACATATCTCGTTCAATGCAGAACTTGTTAACCTTTTTATATATGTTTTTTATGTGAAAAGAGTAGCAAACGTACATGCCGCTGATGTTAAGTAGTCGCAGCCCATAGACATCCATGTACAACTATAACACGACCGAATTCCTATCTGAGTTCGAACGCAGATATGTTGAACTAAGATGGTCGTCTCGCTTCAAAGTATAAGTATTCTGTCAATGACCTCTTCAACCGTAACACAAGTGATGCTTTACGGCGGATTATGAGGACGGTGGTGGTACCTCCCCAGTGGAACTATAGTTCTCCCGCCTTTAGTGTATAAATGTAGTGCATTTAGTGTGAATTGTGTATGTATATTTAATATATTGGTAATTCCTATTCCGGCAGCAATTGATCCATTGTCATCAACACAGAGACTAAATTCACATATTTCAAATTTAAGTGTAATATTAAATTAATATTTTCGAAGAATTTACACATTTTACCCTGTACCAGATACTCACGATTATAGATTTTTGATTAACGATATTTCGACCCAGTTGTATGACGCGTGGTCACGTCTAAACTCCGATGTACGATGTACGGCGGTACGGTAGTTTACACCACGACCACCACCACCAGTGACCATGAGTCATGCAACTGATGCGACGAAACAACGAAAACGCGAATAAAATTTACCACTCTCGGGCAACCATCCAATTTTCGGCTACCCTCGACGTCACTTCACTTTATCGAACATATACAATTTTGCTCAACTCGCAAAGCTACACGCTTCCTATTATTAGAGCTTGTATTAGAACCACATGTTCATTTAGTTAAACCAGGAAATGTGGATTTCAGTTTCATAGAGAAAGCTAAGTGGATACCATATTCTGGATGCGATTATTTAAGATAATGTTAAAATCAAAGTGTTGAGAGCTTTCTACGTCTGGACGTTAATCCCTCGGGATTCGAGTAGATGCATAAGATAGTTTTATAGGCATTACCACTACTACCATATTTGACAAGTGACAGAAAATCGGTCGGGGAAGTACCACTGTCGCCCTTATAATCCGGATAGCAATTATTGAGTATCAGCTTGAGAGATACAGATGTCGACTACACCAAGAAGCGAGGCAACTCAGTCCTCAAGTGGAACGCATACGAATTCAGTGACAACTTTAGTCCTGTTTGTGGCTGTACGTGGACTTTCATGGGCTGCAGCGAAAGCCTAACTTAAACAAAACTAATGGCATACGGCGGATTATGAGGGCGGTGGTGGTACTTCTCCGGTCGAACTATAGTTCTCCCACCTTTATGATATGTGATATGCGTTCAAAATACATATAGGTGTGTGTTTATCGTGATTTGAATTCCTAGATAGTAAATGATTGCTTCCATACATACGTCAGGAATGCCTTAGAGACGAAAAAGGTATAATTTCTTGAATTATACCTTTACGTTAACTAGTTACAATACAATACCAGGAAATCATGACCTCGAAATAGTTCTAAAATCAGAGCCGTGAACATTTCACAGCGTCTGACTCGCGTCCCTCTCGCGTTCCGATGTCCTTTGCCCTGGATTCTCAAGTGCATAGTTTCGCTTAAGAATTCGATTATTGCCCGAAGCTAACAGGTGCTTGTGACTTACTAAAGATACCGGTAACCTACCTTCGTAATATTGCAGTAGAAATAAAATCATCGTAAATAACGACGTTTAATCGACACTGCCGGTGACAAGAGGGCTGGCTCATATCTCGCGCAGAGAATTGCGATTGTTATCCAGCGCGGGAATGCAGCTAGTGTTCTTGCAACTATGCCGCATGGGCACGGACTCCCTTTAGATAGTTTAGGTTAGGTTTTTATTTTAATTAATTTTAAGATTTTCATCATTGTATATATGAGAATAAACTTATGCCACTTAGTTTTAAATAAATAAATCATTCATTCATTTATTCATTCATTCATTCATTTGTAAGCTTTTGAGCAGATGTTTGATACTACGTTCATATTATATTAAATACGAATAAGATACTAAAATACATTTTATAAACTGGAGTCATAAGGTCTACACGATTTCGACCGAGGAGGTTGGTACCTCCCCTCTACACCTTTTAAGTGTAAAACAGGCATTTCGATGGAAAGGTGTATTTGCTGACTCATTTACGAATGAAGCGATCTTAGTACTCAGGACTAGCAATGAAACTGTGACAGTCTTTAGAATAGACTTCTGTTTATTAGAATTGATTATAACCATCTTTTATATGAAGATGGTTGTAACCATTCTTAGATATCCATAGACAGCAGTGAATTCCTGCCATCAGGTGGATTGGGTGATCGTTGGTTGCATTATTCTTTCGTGTCAGCATGACTGGTTATTAAAGGATAGTGCAGTTAAGGAGTTAATTTGAGAGGATTAGTATGGGGTGAAGGGAGTTAAAGGACAAGTGGGAGTAAGTCATGCCATAATGGAAAGATTGGTCAATCAGCGTAGATGAACGAAGGTAGATTATCCAGGGTGCGCCGGGCGGACATGTGACGCGTCACTCGGAAAGGCTCTTTCCACGCACCCCGTTAGTTGCATTAATTAAACAAACGTAATGGACTAGTAATGATTGACAAATACAATTCCACATGAATACAGCGATCATAATAAATATATTCTTGAAAAAAGGAAGTATATTTTTACAAAACGAGTAAGCCAATAACCTTATACAAACAAACAACATCCTTAAAATTGACTTACATTATATAAAACACTTAAATTTGGTCATGAAACGAATCAGAAATGATGATAAACTCGTGTCTTACAAAAATCCTTTGAAAGCGACCCCAGTATCTTACGATCTTCACATATGAGGGCTTCCACACAATTGAACACAACACGATACGTCACACGGAAAGTCGGAGGAAAACCGAGCGCTTGAAGTAAATCGAGTCAGGTAGAAAATACGTTCCCTCACTTGAGGTAAGGTAGCTGTTATTGACGAGCGGTTAGCGGGCACTGTCGCTTTTGAATTGTTTTAGGATGAATTGAAATCTCAAGTATCAATGCTCATAATAATGCAATCAAAAATTGTTAAGTAAGAATATGTACCGGGTATTCTTACTTAACAATTTTTGATTGAGTAAATTGTATAATTTTGGTGATAATATTAACTTAAAATCAAATGCTTGTTGCAAGATCCTGAGGAAATTTTATGATAAATTATTTTAGCCATGTGATTAAACTATAAAAATAATTAAAATGACGAAAAAACAAGCATGCCAAGATTTGAAAATACCCTTCCGCGTTTAGATTTTTTTTTTACAAAAGTGACGGTTATCTCGCTACAAGAAATACAGTATATCTTCGACAAGCTCCGACATCGTTTTTGAGTTTAGCTCGTAGAAACGCTAAGTAAAGAGACAAGAATTCTAACAACTAGTATTTTGGATTCTATTACGTTAAAAAAAGGTCCCTGTTAATAGTTTTTCTCATGTATCTTCCATGTACAGACATGTAACAAAACTATTACTTGTACATACAGTCGGACACACGCATAGATGGATAGACAAATAGACAGATCATCGCATAGACAGGTATCCGGATAGACCGGTAGACGGATAGACGGAAATAAAGAACTACGGGAAGCCGGAAAGACGAACAGACTGACAGACAGACATACAGACAGAAAGATACAAGAACTAGGAATAGAAAACTATTCAAGTTTGTCACTATGTCCACACCACAACGAAAAGCTCGTCTGGTGTCCTTCTGACGACGGGGAGCGCGCCAGGGCCGGATTACGCGTTGACATATTGCTATATAAATTACCAACAAACTACGTGACTCTTGCTATGACAGAGCTTCTGATGTATTTCTGTCTCAGGTGGACCGGAATGAACCTATTTGTAAAGGTTATTAGACGCCACTACTGAAAAAGATCGTCAGATGTATCTTACACTTGACTTTTCCCGCGGCTTTGCTCACACAACAGTCGATATTACAAGATTTTTCAATAAATCATGCATTTATGTTTCCCTATATGTATTGTTGAAATTTATCTATAAAAGGAATAAAATATACATAAATCTTTTATTGTACCCCTTAGAGTTCGATTTCCATACATATTTTCTTAATTCTCACTTTCACCATATAAAAATCATATTTGCTAAATTGCCGGATTATAGATTATTCTGCAATTGCGAGTAAATAATGATCTGTGTGTAAGTCAGTCACCTTATTTTTTTATATATGTACATATATAAATAAGAATAGATTTTAAGTATCCAATGCTCAAAAAATATTATTAACTAGTTAATTTATTTGTTAAAAATATCCAAAAAATAATTAATACTTTAAAAATAAGCTTCCAGATCTATTTCCATGTATCGCCTCTATCTCATAGAAAGACAAGTACTTAAGCACCCAGACCCATAAGAAAAAACTTAATTAAGTTAGAATATAATAGAACCAAAAATTAGATTCGAGGCGAAACCAGCAGATTATATGATAAAAAAAGGATATATAATAAAAAATACAGACATCATATTTAGCCAGTTCATAGCTTGTACCGACATTATAATGATAGAAAGGAAACATTACGATAAAATCACAATTCCATTAATGATTCCAAGTCCGTCCCCACATCAGGGACATATGGCGTGACATCGGGAATTCGCGTGCCCCGAGAAAGGTAATTACAACCTCTTGATGGACAGACCGACCCCTTCGATATATATATTTATAGCCAAATGCAGCTTAGTTCCATAGAATCGCAACATAGGATAGAACTGCTATGAAGGAAAATAGAGAGTGATCGATTACAAAAAACTTACAGAATAACAAAAGTGATAGAAAATCGAAAATATAAACACTAGATCTTTTATAATAATGTATTTTGATCTTGTATTAAATTATATTTTAGAATCCTCGACACAAAAAGAGCAGTTTTACTTATAAATTTTAATCTCATCTGGATAGATTCTTTCTAAGTATGTAGATAAGATACAGTACCAGTACCTAAGTACAATATTGAGAACTAATATAGTTGCCTCGTGAAAATGCATTCAAGGACCTCAACTCTTCAATTGAAACCGGTATTTAAACACAATATGAAATGGACCTGGTTCCTCCCTGGTTGCTACCATCTACCTCTCTAGAACTTGTTCTATGTGGAGTTAGTTACAGATATCCACGCCGGCAGTGACCACTTACAATCTGATAGCCTGCATGATCGTTTGCTGCTTCAATCTCTAAAATTTGCTCGCAATTATAATTTGGTTTAACCTTTCACATAACTAAAACTTTACAATGACAGCGTAACATCTTAAAAACATCGAATTTTAGTGTATTTTTTAAACTTTTGACCGATTCTAAATATGGAAGAGATGACATGATATAATTAAAACATGTACATAATTATGTAACAACTAATATTGCAACAATTCATGGAAAAATATTATAAGTTTTCATACAAACTACACAAAATACTCACGTATAAAAAAAATGAAAAAGTCTATCTCGAAATGTCAAAATGTCGTCGCAAATGGACGACATATTTTATTACTTTCATTGTTTCAAAGGTTTAAGTTACGAGTATGTGTTATATTGGGGATAGCCCGACTAGTTAAGGGCCTGTAGACGGTCATTCTCGGTATCGGTGAGAGCTCATGAGGAAGAACGACATCTAGCTCCGATGGTTCTTCACTATGGATTTTGAAGGCAGTGGCAGCACCTTCCTCTCAGGTTTTTTATGTGAAAAGAGTAGCAAACTAGTATGCAAGCCACCTTACGTTTACTAGTCGCAGATCATAAATATCCACATACAATCGCAAATACGACTAAAACCCTATCTGAGCTCGAACGTAAATGTGTTGCTACTCGTGAGGACTGAGATGGTCGCCTCGCTTCAAAGTGTAACCGCAACCGCACCTATCCAAGCGAAACACAAATAATACTTTACGGCGCATTATAAGGGCGGCGGTGGTATCTCCCCGGTCGAAGATTCTATCTATAAAACTGGGTTGAGAATTTTATATATTACCCGTCACTGAAAATCCTTGAAAGGACCTCAATTAGAACTAAACATCCCTGAGAACGATTGAGGCGATTATGACTGCGTTTGCGATAGGCGTGTTCATATTGTTATTATTGTTCATATCACCACTGCGCGTGATTCCCAGGATTTTGTATTTTAATGCACAGGAATAAGGGTCACAGAACGGGACGTTATGAAACTAAACAGGTATGTTCAAGCCTTTACCCATTAAACGTTTGTATCATGGTTAAATCGTCACGAACGGTTACGAAACTAAATATTACCGTGAACGTGTACTGCCCATCCGTCTATTCTAATGCTCACAATAAGTTAATAAACAAAATAATAAAACAATCCATTCCGATGATTTGTTGAACACCCATTGTGATATTTATATGCATTTGCTAATCTGCAATCATTGTTTTATAGATTTAAATCGATAGATGTGGCAATTTATTTATTTCATTATTTATTTATTCATTCATTCAATCTATCGTTCATTCATACTTTTTTATTGCGAAAGAGTTTAAAAATTATTTCATTCCCTCTTTCGTTCATTCATTCCTTCATTTATTCATTTATTTATCAACACAGCTATAATTACAGGGAAAACCTAATGCGATAGAGTGACAGTATTTAACTTACTAATTAATTAAATACAGAGACAACAATGCATTGTATTAATTAGTACTGTAACATAACAAATATAATGTTAACTTTGCGAATTCACCCAACTGACATGAGAATACATCAAGCCCATCGTGAGCCAGGTTCAGGGCAATGATATTAATATACGTGAAAAAGTAAAACGTTGTAACACATCTTGCAATTTTTAATATACTACATTTAAGGCAAAAATTGTATAGCGGTTGTATCCCAGAGTCGAACTACACGGAGTTATTATTTCTTGATTTAATTATGGTGTTTTATATGTGAGAAGAGCAAACGAGCATGCAAACCAC
>DWON01007597.1:0-12781 GCA_018251015.1 Phocides pigmalion okeechobee
AAGAAAAACTGCATCCTTGAGAGTGCGCCATAGCGTTCTCAAAGGCGTGTAGTCTATCAATCTGTACTTGATTAGCTTGGTGGAATATACTCGTAATATTATAATTTCCATTCTGAGAAGTAACCTGTGCCCAACAGTAGGATAATAATGTGTTGACGATGGAAGTATTCTCCCAATCAAAACTAATGATATGAATAAAGTAAATAATATAATAATAAAATAAATATAGTAATATATTCTATCATAAGACAATAATGGAAATCAGAATGTTGCCACAGTATTCAAATATTCAAAACTTATTCAAAAAATTGTAGTTTGCTTAAGTGACTTACATTTAATAGTCAAAAAATAGGTGCATGTAAAGTAGTATAGATACAGAAATAGAGTTGACATATTTCTATAAAAATGTTTCGTCTGGAAATCTAAGAAAAGGAATAGAGACAAGAGTGTGTAGTGAACACGGATGAACATAAAGGTTTGGAGAACGTTGAATAGATTTTATAGGGATAGTTCGGTTAATAAATTGTAAGTGTACAGAATAATGTTACTTGTGGTTAATAATTTACTACATTTTAACTCATAATAATATTAAGTTGCACAGTTTAAGAAGTTTTTTTTGCTTGAAATATTTGGGAGTTTTATAGATTTAGTGTTCATTTGGGTATAAACTAAACAGACCAGCTAATCTGTATAAAGTATAGAATTTTTAGAATATCGGAAGTTACGGAAGCTTTTATTATAATTAGTTTTAAGGTACTCCATGTCTGATTTTTAATTATTGTTATTGGAAATAAAAATAACAATACGACTGTATTTGTAAAATATATTTTGTAGTGACGATACGATAAACATTTCGAGAGCTGACAATTTCATAAATCCATTCATCGAACATGAATTTGTGTGAAAATTGATTTATGAATCAGCCATCAGTTAGCTGATTGGCAAATTAACTAATGAATGCGTGATGTATGAACAATACTGATTGACATCCTGATTTATTGACCTACGAATGCCAATAGTCGATAATGCTAATGGCTAAACGTGTACTTGAAATTGAGTAATTAGTATGTAGAATATAATGAACTGGTGGATGCGAGTATACCTTATTAATTAGTGTAGCTTACAGTAACCCTTTGTAATTCAACTGACATATTCCTCTTTCCTCCTATAATAGTGTTTAGTAGTAACACTTTGTTGTTATGGTGTCTTCTCTTGCTATATGATATTATTTTTCCCGTCAATTTTCTTCATTCATTTTCTTACCGTTTTGGTTTATTATTTCATTAATTTGTGATAGTTCTCGTCTGAGCTACAGTGTGGTAATATCTGTGTTCATTCAGACACTACCAGGCCTTACATTGATTTTGGATTTTAAAAAGAATCTTGTTCTTCTATCTTTGCTTATTTACTGCTTTCTTTATAGCCTTTTGATTACCTTCCTTATCCGCTAACGGCATGCTGTCTGGACCAGTTGAGATAGTACTTCTTTTCTCTTGAATGTTGGTTACATAAGGTATTTGCAAGGAGGTAGAACAACAGTTCTGGTGAAGTACCACCGCCACCCTCACAGTCCATCGTAAACTAATTCTTGTGTTTCGATCGAAGAGGTGCAGTTGCCGGTTATATTAACAAGTGAAGCGACCATCTTAGGCTTCAAGAATAAAAACGCATCTATACGCAACGTCTGGCAGGTTTTTAATAATATAATATAATTTTATAAGTAGCAGTTACCTCTTAATATCTAAAACTGTAGTAACGCGACCTATTTCAAATCTTCCTCGTCAAATCTATGTTCATATTTATATTTGTAGCAAACACTTCCATATCTAATATCGGATTGCTTGATATAAGTTATTTGATTTGATTCAAATGTATTTAATTTTAAAAGTAGTTTTTACTCAATTTGATAATTCCACTTAGCTGTGATTACGTGTTTGTTCCGCTTGGCTTTGAAACTTTTGGTTCGTGCAGTTCGAATTCAAAAAAAAATTTGAATAATTTGTTTCATCGTTGTGTCAAGGATGACAAGGGAGTTTGTTTTATTATACTTAGAGTTTTTATAATGTCTCCACACAAACGGCTATATTCTAAATTTCCTCTCTAAACCTAAAGATTTATTTTTATTGCAAACTCACATTTGAAATATCGGAATGTTTGTCGTATTGCGAGGCTGGATTAAGTTTTGAAATCCCGATATGAAACGATTCCCGGAATATAACTTGTTTGTGAACTTCAAACCGTTGTAGCTTAGTCTTTTGCTACTGAGCTGAACTACTTTCTAACTGTTTGGATCAATACAATATATAGGTTATCATTGATCCATGTCTTTTCTCCAAAGGAGTTCCGTAAACCATTACGCAGGTCAAATGCTGTTTGTCTATTTTATGTAAGAAAAGTAGTAAACGAGCATGCAATCCATCGGACGTTAAACAGTCTCCGCAGCCCATGTTCGTCTAGATGCAATCTCAAATGGAATTGGAATCTTATTTGAGCTTGTACGAAGATGTGGTTTTACTCCTGATCATTAAGATGGTCATCTCTTTTAAGTGTTACTGGAAACCGGACCTCTTTGAAGAGGAATGAGAGGTTGTCCGAATAACGAGAGTTACATCATGGTGTATGATAAGGGTGGCCGGCACCTCGACGTACAATAGTTCTTCTACTTTTCAATTATATTGTGTTAATGAGTCTTGTATTAGTATTGGTATATTGTTACTAATGCTAATCAAAAATAAATTTGCTTTTTATAAAAAGTTATGTAGAAATTTTGGAGCAACATCAAGTCTTCAGTTGAGGAATTCAAGTCAAGCTGGTGAGTGGGTATTGAGGTGGCTTTAATTTAATTTATCCGATTTCTTTAACCTGATAGTATATGATAACTACTGCGCATGGATCTGTATGCAATGTCATATAGAACAGAATGTCGAATTGAAGACGATGATAAATGCTTTGCTACTCCTGGTATGGTTACTTTATCAGAATCTGCAATCATGCCTTTAGTACCTTAAATATCGAGATAAATTAAACATTTTTATAATGAATTTGATATTAAGTTATGTTAATCATTTAAAAATTCATAACCTCTATGTGTAAAGGTATTTAGATTAATCCAATATAAAGGTAAATAAATATAAAGTTGTCATTGGGCTGTGAAATAATTTATGAATTGCGATTGTTTTCGTATAATGAGAACAATATCTTATCATTATCGGATTAGATTACGATCTAACCAATCTACTGAACTTTGTAATCTCTCTTGTTCTACAACCGGCTGAGACCAGAGGGTTGTAACACAATAAGCGCCATTTGTTCAGAATTCATGTCACGTAGGCCGCCCGGAAATGGGAATTAGGCCATTCCGGAATTGAACCTAAATTCTGGAGACATTGTTTCACGGTACGCTTCTGCCTAATTCTGAGTAAAAATGTCCTATCTGAATATTTTCTTTGTTCTCAGTCAATGTATGTTATAACCTGTATTTAAATTAAAATATATTTAGCATTTTTAAAGATAAAATATTTATATATTTACAATGATGAAAATATTGAAACGAATTATAATAAAAGCCTAACCTACACAATCTAAAGGGATTCCGAGCCGAGAAAATTAATAGTTTAGGCGTACGAGTGTCATACATTTTGTCCAAAAATCTCCTTACCACACCATCACTTAAAAGGTGGTAGAGCCGTTAGAGCTCGCCCGGGGCGGTACCACCGCCACCCTCATAACCCGCCGTAAAGCACCATGTTCTTCATGTATTGTGTCCCGGTTGGGGAGGTGTGGTTGCCGGATACACATTATTGGAGGCGACCATCTTAGTCCTCAAGAGTAGGAACACATCTGCATCCATCTTTAAATGGAACTTCTGTTCTATTTGGGATTGGACGTGGTTGTCCATGGGCTGCAGTGACCACTTAACACCAAGTGGCCTGCATGCCTGTTTTTTACTCTTTCGCAATAAAAAAAAAACTGGCGTGCATGCCCGTTTCTTACTCTTTCATAAAAAAAAACCTTTATAAAATACAAATTCGTCAATGGTTGACGGAGTTACCGTAACAACATAAACAATAATAATTGAGAACCTTTTATGAAGTCGGTTGATAAATTTTTTTATGGATCGTGAATGAATACGATATACATTTCAATTTTTTTATATGTGAGAAGAGTAGCAAACGAGCATGCAAAGCACCTGGATGTTAAGTAGTCGCAGCCCATAGACATGCATGTGCAACCACAAACACAGCCGAAATCCTATCTGAACTCGAACGTAGACACGTTGTCACTTCTGAAGACTAAGATGGTCGTCTCACTTCAAAGTGTAGCCGGCAACCGCATCTCTCCCACCCAAACGCAAATAATGCTTTACGGCGGATTATGAACGTGGCGGTGGTACCTCCCCGGTCGAACTATAGTTCTCCTACCTTTACAATTCAATTATATTAATAATGTAGATATTATATAATAAAAGCTAACCGGGTTTCAACAAGCCCGCTATATTTAAGGCTCTTTTTGTTCCTACTCTCCTGGTACTCAAAGGCGTGTCAAAGCGAAGTAATTAGTGCCAACTGTAAAAGGTTCTTACGAACCTGTGTTTCGACGAGCGAACTATTAATTAATCGACCGATACCTTTTATCGGAAAAGGAGTGGAAATATAGTTCCTTTTATTAATGGTGATGGCGCACTTGTAATTTATTTTTGCACAAGTTAATAATAACATTAATTAACATTATTATATATGTACGTGTGTATCAAAAGGTGGGAGAACCATAGTTTGACGAGGAAGGTACCACCACCGCCCTTATAATCCGCCGTCAAGAATTACTTGGGTTTTAATTGGACAGGTGCGATTGCTGTCCACTTTGAAGTGATGCGACCATTTTAGTCCTCAAGAGTAGCAACGTATCTATGTCTGAGCTCAGATAGGAATTCAGTCGTGTTTGTGGTTCTAGTAGATGTCTATGGGCTGCGACTACTTAACATCGGGTTGTTTGCATGCTCATTTGCTACTCTTCTCATATATATAAAAAACCGATAGAGAATTGCAATGTCCTTGAAAAGATTTTTAATCCGATTTCTTGACCTCGGAAGCATTTATGAATTTTAGCCACTAGCGACCACCCGCTTATCTCGTGACTGTGCCGGACATTGCTTAACATTGTGGATTTATTTATTTATTTATAATAATAATTGGTACGGATTGGATATGGATTGCTTATGATCAAGCTGCAACTTTATACATGCTGCTGAATATTTCTAATCTAAATTTAACGTTATTGAATAAAAATATATCGTATAAAGTTTCACATCGCCGTCGCGGTAATGAAACTTTTAATTCGTCGGCTCTCCAGAGAGTAATAAATTCACAAAATGAAACCCACAGATCCTAATATGGTTATTAGCATAAATTTTACTACGACATTCTATCTAAAGTTATGTTACTCTTGTAACATTTCATCCACAAACGTACAATTTTGATAACACAATTCAAAATTGTAGACTGAAATTAGTAAGCACATAGTTTAAATTGAGGTAGAACTCTTGTTCGAGTGGGAGGTATCATTACCTCTAATTATGAGCTCTAGTTCGATAGGGATCATTGTCTGCTAATAATTCGGTTTAAAGCAATTCATGAGTTATGATCGAAGAAGTGCGTTTGCCGGCTACATTTGCAAGGGAAGCGAATGTCGCCATTCTCAGAAGTAGCAAAGTAAAATACAAAAAAAAATAATGCAATATTTTAAGTGCCGGACATACCGTTCTTTAGGTTAGGCTTTTATTATAATTACTTTTAAAGGATTCATCATTCAAAAATGGTTTAAATTGACAATTAAACTCCGTAGCTATCGTTGTATTAAGATGCAAAGCTAGTTAGTATTAGTGAATTTGGGTCTAGTAGGACTAGACATATGATCTGAAAAAATGAATAGTAGAGTTTTTAGAGAACAGGACAACGTCTGCTCAGGCTCATTAGTACATATAACTCAGTTGAAGCTTACTCTTATTTTATAAATAAAGAAATAAATAATCCAAATGATTTGTTGTTTTTCTTCGTTTACAAATAATTAGCAAAAGAAACAGCCATAAAGACTTGGCGAGCGTGACTGACGGCATTTTTCTTTGTCCAAACAAACCTTATTAGCAACAGCTGTCCTAACAAGGGGATTAAATTAAAAGAAAGTGGGGTAAAGGAAAACCCGTTGTAATTTAAAAACGTCGCCTGCAAAGCCTTCTCATTTCAAAGAATGGACCAGTTTTCGTGATATTAACACGGGAAATGCGATATCCTTTGTAACAGCCCGTTATGAGGATCGTTTAGTAAAAATCTTCCGCTATCCTTGGAAATGTACATGATATGGTTTTAAACTATATAAATCGCAATTTATGTAAGTAAAAAATAGTGCAAAGTTCAGTGGGTCAAGATACAGTTAGTGTGGTGTGTCGTGATATGGGACTCAAAAAAATCGAGACAAAGGATAGATAGATTAAATCTATGATTAGCGTCTGTCAAGAGTGTGTCCCTGCCACCGCAGTTTTGACGAGACCATAAGTCATGTAACTGGTTCGTAATATCGGCAATTAAAAAGCGTTAATCGTGGGTACACGTTATATAATAAAATCTATATCTAAAATTCTAATTTCATAGAATGTAGTGTATATTTATTTGCATATTAAATATTTTATTTACTTTTATTGTTTGAGAAGTGAATGAAATGAGCATTTAAAACCCAGCATCAAAGCCCCCTTATTGTTAAATATTGATGCAAACCTTGGACATCCGCGTTCATCCACGGTAAATTTTCTCATTACCACATTTCTTATAACAAGCTCTTTTTTACACGAATAATTATAAATTTTTCTCTTAAAATATGCTAGGTATATATATATGTTATAGTTATGAATATCTCCATACAGTTTTAGGTTAAAATACTATATATGTATATACGTGTAGAGGTATTTAGAATTTCATCTCATTTTCAGATCAGAAAAATGTAAGACTGATATAGCTGACCGCATTCCGCAACGATTGAATAATATCCCACACAACTTCCCCACATTAACACTTCCATACATTTGTTATCATTCCCAACTCATTGTGTTAAGTCATCCTGCTCATTACCATGACAATGTTGGCTCGCCCTCAAACAATCGTCTTTAGTTTGTATCGCTGTGACTGGGCGGTAATGAAGTCGTTTATGTCAGCGTTGGGTGACATTTTTAGAAAGGAATTATTAAACTTAACAAGGACAATGAAGATGTTAATGAATGTATAAATAAAATGCATACTTAATATACAAATAAATGAGTAAAATACTGTAAAAAATATTTAAATGCTAGAATAATCGTTCTAGCGGTAAGGGATTATCGCCGCCTTCATAATCCGCCGTAAGATAATTATTTAATAACATTTTTCGGCTGAACAGGTTGCAGCCTTTACTTATAAACGAATAGGCTGTTTTACTTACTATTAAAATCCTTAGGAATTCGCATATGTACTGTATATACGACTTCGGATAAGACTTCAACCATGTTTAAGGTTGTATGTGAGTGCAGCAATCTCTTAACATGAGGTGGTCTGAGCGTTCATTTGCCACTTTATCATAAAACTAGAAATTAGAATCCTATTGATTCTCATCCTATTGATATCAAAATTAATAGGATTCTCATTTCTAGTAAAAAAAAGATAAAGAATGCCAGCGTTCTTGGCACCTCCTTTAGAATGTTTAGGTTAGGTTATTATTACGATAGGTTTTATGTATTCCATGTTAAATTTGTAGTTACTATTAATATAAGTTTCAGAAATTAATTGACCAAAATATAAGAAATATCACAAATACTAAATAAAAAATTATGACATATAAATACAATATATGAGTATAGAATATGTTAATTGTACATTTTTTATACTACTTCGTTCAACAATTATTACTTATTTTTGATTGAAGTATAATCACCGCTGCGGGGCAAACCTCTTAAATTTTTGGCAGAGATCACGAAGCTTTAAAAGTTTGAAATTTTTGTCAAAAAACCTGATGGCAACGGTTTTAATCGACGACTACATTTTCGTTCATATTTTCAATATCCTCTTCAGAAAATACAAAATAGTTTCAATTTTGTGAGAGTTACTATTTTTGGTAGCCGTTCCAAGCTTTTAATTATTTGTTACTATTTTTCCCCGATCAGATGAGACTAAGGTACTTGTTTAATAAATAACGGGAAATTTTGAGCGATAATAAAAATATTTAAAACAGACTATTAAAAATGAAAAGTCATTATTTGTATGCAAGATTTACAAAATAAAATAAGTTTGTTCATATAATAATTTCAAGGGTAGAAGTCAATTATCTGATGATATTGATGATTGGTTAATAAATAAATTAATAAATGAAGGAATTTTGCGAAAAGAATATGTACGAGTATGTCGTCTGAAACGGCTCCAGCTCCACTTGTTCCATTGCTTGTAAAGGACATTTCTAAAGATAGAAAACATATGTGTTTCTTTCGCCGGCTTTTATCCAAACCGAGACAAGAACACAAAAGAGCTGATGGTACCTCAACGCTCTCCGTTTAATCTTGAAATCTATTATGTTTATAGTTTTACCCCGCAGGCACGTTAGAGATGTTTCGCATCAAAAAAATTTTTTTTCGTGGTAAATCGCATCGTGTTGGTAAACTCGACGATTCGATCAACGGTGCAGTGATGGCGTTTGGTCTTCCATTTTTAGTTTAGTCAACTTTAAATTACTATTGCAAACTGGACGCCTATCCACTGCAACTTTAATAGCTTGCTACATCGCTGTGCGACGGAATTACATCTAAACTTCTACCACTGAATTCGAATTTATCTAACTACACTGCGCATCTAACAACCCGGCAACATGCATTGCAACTTTTGAAGTACCTTTAACATAAGCGCTTGATAGTAAACTAGCAATGGATGTGCTGAAATGCTAAAAGCGATGTGTGTTTCCAAAATGACGGTTATATATTTGTTTTACATAGTTCATTCAATCAACCGGCCCAGTGAATGTTGATTGGTAAATAAGGTGCGTGGATAGGACGTACGGGTGAGCCTACTTTACTATCGTATACTGGATTGATTGTGATGTACCTAATAACCTTTATAATGCTTTTTACATGCCCCATACCAGGATTTTTTGTGTCGTGGTTGCCAGGGATGTAAAGAGCGAATCTAAATCCCCCGCAACCCATTACGTGGTGACCCAGCATTGTACATTGACATAATACCTTTTAAAAATAAAAGTGTAGTTCGATCGGGGAGGTGCCGTAGCCGCCTTCAAATTCCGCTGTGAAAAAACAAATATTGCGTTATAGTTTTTATCAAGTGTTTTGATAAGTGATAGATTTATAGTGTCACAACGGTCTTCCTAAGCCACGGTGGAGCAACTCCTTTGTGTCGGTTTGAAATGGCGGTTGCAGAGTCTATCTATCCATCCATCAGCCTTTACGCGTCCTCTGAATGGTTCTGTGCCCTCTGCATCTAGCGGGTATCCGAGATTCTTATCGGTTGTCGGTCCAGCTGCTTGGGGGACGCCCTGTGCTCCTTTTGCCTTATGCATGTGTTGCAGAATATGCTTGTCATATAAAAAAATCGGTACGGGATCGGTAACTTCGGCACATACACACGCAACCCTTTATTTTTTGGCGCCGAAACGGCTTAACAATGTGTCAAACGCAGTGAAAACAGATGACTTATACATTTTTTGACAAGCTTAACAAATGTGTGGGTTTCGTTTGAGAGTAACCATAGACAAAGTTACTTATATAAATATCGTCTATGTATGTATGGTTATATACATGTTTTTCTCTTTTCACTTTTTCTATCTTCATCGTGCATGGATTGGAATGTGTATATGCCATTGTACATGGTGGTAGCGGATTGTTGCAAGTAGTTTTAGCAATAACTTAATAGTATAATATTCCGCAATGTGACATCTAATACTAACTTATAGACTTCTTAACAGGTAAGGTAAGACTGTCGTTGCCTCCACAGAAAAGAAGAGCGACAGCCTAAGGCCGGTCACCGGCCTCGTTTATGCCGGGAGGAAGAGTGAAGGTCCATATTTCTCTAATTTGTAGTTGACTGAGATATGCGTTTAAAATATTGTTGATGTCTATGTTAAGTACGAATGAAAAACTAGTTAAATTTCGTACATTCAATATGGTAGAACTATTGTTTGATCGAGTTGGTACCATCGCCACTTTCACAATTCGTTGTAAAGCATTACGTGTGTTTCGGTTTCAGAATTGTGGTTGCCGGCTACACTTCTTACATGCAGCAACCATCGCAGTCCTCAGGAGTAGCAGAGAACCTGTGAATGACGTCAGTCCTGTATTATTATGAAAGTGGAGGTCCACGGGCTACAAAGTTCATTTAACATGAGATGGCCTGCGCAGTTGTTTGCTACTTTTTCAAGGTTTTTGAAAATTTGAACCCTATAATATAGCTGGATGACATGTTTACTTTTCTGCAACGAAGCACGAAACGAATGTTACATGTTTTATATGCGCATTGGTGTGCGTGCCTACCTTCGTTTGTGTGTGGCGTGTGTTCATATACGCATGTATACATGTATGTATGTGTGCATGTGTCGTCCAAGTGGGAGAACTATAGTTCGAGCGAGGAGGTACCACCGCCGCTGAAAAGCATTACTTGTGTTTCGGTTGGAGAGGTGCGGTTGCCGGCTACACTTCGAAACCAGGCGACCATCTTAGTCCTAAGGAGTAACAATCTATGTTTGAGCTAGCAGATAGAATTTCAGTCGTGTTTGTGGTTGTACGCGGATGTCTAACGGCTGCGACAACTTAACATCAGGTGGTTTGCATGTTTGTTTGCTACTCTTCACACAAAAAAACTTGTATGCATGTATGTGTGTTTGTATAAGCTCATGGTGGTAACCAAAACAATCTAACGAAACGTCCGAAGGGACAATCCAATTTCGACGACAACAAATCACAGCTAAGCCGCCATATCGATAATGCGACGTCATAATACGGATCTTATTATGTATCGAAGTACGATCGTATGGAAAATCCACAAAGCACCGGACCGTTTGATGTTCAAATAGAGAGATTTTCAATTTACATCGTATTCCTTCAGAGGTCTCTACTCAATCTCGCTGCGGGGCTTTTCGGTTCATTTCTGTTGAGTCAGAATCCATCTTGGCTTTTATTTTATAAGAAAATTCTGTCCGTTACTTCCTAAGTCCGTTGAAGTGTTCTCAGTTGTAACTATTATTATTTAAAAAGCAAAATATTGAAATGGTACAGCCCGTTATTAATTTGAAGTAAAATATAAACTTAGTGTCTATCTGATTATTAAACATCAGTGCGGCTTAAGAATATCTTTAACTGCAGCCGTTTAAGGATGCAGTACGACTAAATCACTTTTAAAATTAATTTACTTAATACTTATTTTTAATATATAAAATATATTTATATATAGTATATTGTCCTTTTTTGTTTCGTTATAGTTCCTTTTCCTTACTTTTTATGTTTATTGTCAATTACTTTAAGTGGTAATAAATTGTTGTTTTAATAGCAAATAAATAAATCAGTCGCATGCAAATGTACGTATTATTAATTGTTATGCCAATTAGTTTAAGTGGTGACAATAATTTATAACTATATAATTGACAATAAACAAATAAGTGAGCCGGTGACCACATCAATCCACAGAAAGGCCATACTTGCTTTACGCGAAAAATTGCGATTTGAGATAATGGTGCGATAGTGGACTAAATTTTAATGTCAAAATGAGTCAGCTGTTTTCTTTATAATCTATAAATATCATAAAACAAAGTCCCCCGTCGCGTTTGTCTGTCTGTTCGTGAGCAATTCAAAAAGTCCTGGACGGATGTTCTTACAGTTTTCTACAACAGGTAGAGTAATCACTCTAAATAAAGACTGATAAAGGTTTTGGTGGTACTAAGAAGGTACCACCGTCACCTGTTATCTACTGTACTAAGACTCATATAACGCGAGGCAACCATCTCAGTTCTCGAAGTAGCAATGAGGTTGCGTTTCTTTTGTTAATTTAGTCTGACGTAACACGATGTAAGTTAGAATTTTGTCTGAGATTGGACGTGGATGTCCGTAGCCTGCATATACCATTTAGATTTAGATTTTAGATACCCACCACGTTTGTTAGCTACTGTTCTATAAAAACAAAATCCTGGGTAGATTGGTCAGATCCACAAACATATTCATTAATACAGTTCGGGCTCCCACTTCGCCATTAACCAACTTTATGGGGTTTTTACGAGGAAAATGATAAGGCGTTTCAAAAACTATATAAAACCGGATTCCGGTCGTAAAACTGTTTTGTGTGTTTTATTGCCTTTTGTTGGGAATGATATATGTATTTTCAAACTTGGTTTCGTGTTTAGATGGCTATCTGTGTTTGTAAAAGTAAAAGTGTTCAACTGGCTGATGGTGAGTGTTCCGATGAACTGTTTTTTTCTATTTCATCAGTACCTCAACAACATAAGGGCTGTACTGTCACGCATTGGCCAGTCAGGATACCTAGGGACAGAACGGATTCAGTACAGCTCCGTTCCAATAACTGCATTCCTGTGTGGATGGGACTCCCCTTTGAGTTACGTCCTCCTTTTCTCCACCACTACTCGCGACCTGGTGCGACCTACCCTTTCTCCATCACATCACTCGCCGAAGGTTGAAGTTCCATGTGTATTAAACTCGTGATATGATTCCTGTTCGATTTGAACGTACGTGCAAGATACGTGTGGAACGAGCTTCCTC
>DWON01007598.1:0-12780 GCA_018251015.1 Phocides pigmalion okeechobee
TTTAATCACATCACGTTTTCCTATCCGGGAGGGAGGGTGGGCATAGTGCATGCTTTGAAATATATACCATTATACATGGTGGTGGCGGATTTTTGCAAAGTAATTTTAATATCAACTTAATAATCGCGTGTGTAAGAATCTTTCCACTGTCATTTGCACACAATTTCGAGTAAATAAAACTATTACATGGGAAATACAAATAGTCCGGTGAGGTAGGCTCTTAGTCCTAGTATTCCTAGGTCGTAGGTTCCTTGGCATGAATTATATGACTCGTTTACTCGTTTGCTACACTCCTCACGTTAAACGCAATTTATCCGGGATAGCACTGCATCTACTAAATTTGTATTTTCGTAGATGCATTTTAATTTTTAATGAATTAATTTTATGTGCCTATACTACAGGAGCAAAGGTTCAGAAATCTTTCTGATATTGACACGTGTCAATAGACTGCAACGATACGTAGTATCTCAAGTAAAGTAATTTTATGTATAAATTATTTTATTTCCAATCAAAGTCCGAAATATTTATTTCTGACCCCGTTTTTATGGCAACACCTATTAGTTTCTTTTCCGGAACAGATATTCATATTCGTCTTTAAGAATATAATTATCAACACTTCACAAGTGCCTTTGCTATACAGATGAACGGCGGAAAAAACTTCAGAAACTAGTAGAAAGAAATAATAGACAAAGATATCGTTAACCATGTTATGACGTCATCCGAGAAAAGATAATAATTAACGTTATCAAGGAATAGAAATAGATTAAAATAATAACAACGAGAAATATTTATTTTGAGTGGCTACTTTAGTACGTAGAATCATGACTAGTGGATACTGATAATACTTGTTAAAAATAGCTTAGAATATAGAAAATAGTAGATGACGCCTTGCTAAATTAACAGTCAAAGACGCTAATTGAGGTATAAGTTATAACACATTTAGTGTAGGACTTTATTGTTAAATTCCATCCATTTGTTATTTAAATATGAAACAGCAGTGAGATACGTAAATTTTAAAGATGCCGTAATAGTGTACAAAATTCTTGCTATGTAATGTATAATGGGATTATATATATAGTTTTATGTATTCTGGGATGGTACCTTCAAGAAAGTATATGTGGTGATTAATACAGACACTTAATAGGTAATTGCAGACTTACTAACTCTAGTATAGTCTAGTACTTAGTCGTTTACAAAGCTGGAAGTAATCTATTATATTGTGCAATCTATATCATTTCGGAAACAAAAGTTTAAATGCTCCAAGTGAACTCAAAAATCTAGAAAAGACTGCTCATGCAATTATATATAAATAATATAAAAGTAATAAATAAGTTAAAAGTGTCTTTTGTTGACCATGGATATGTGTATTATAAGAATTAAAGGTAGTATTGAAGATTTTTTTTTATTGCGAAAGTGTAAGAAACTGGCATGCAGGCCATTTGGTGTTAAGTGGTCACTGCAGCCCATGAACAACCACGTCTAATCTCAAGTAGAACAGAAGTTCTATTTAAGGATGGACGCGGATGCGTTCCTACTCTTGAGTATTAAGACGGTAGCCTCCAATAATGTGTGTCCGGCAAGCACACCTCCCACCGAAACACAATACATGAAGAACATGTTGCTTTACGGCGAGTTATGAGGGTGGCGGTGGTACCGCCCCGGGCGAGCTCTAACGGCTTTATCACCTTTTGAATACCAGATTTTTCTCATTTTCATGGTCACCGCTAATCATCAATGGTCACCGTTAATGCATTCGGCAACTGTATCTCTAATCAAAATATAAAGATAGATTCATAACGGATTATAAGGATGACGGCGGTACCTCTCAAACTATACTGCTACCTATTCTTTACATACCCGTTCTGTTTTCTTTATACTTGATAGATTTGTGATCATTTTCTGAAATGATAATGTAAGATCTATTTCAACATATTGGAAATACGAAGTCAAGATAATTATATATTTTATTACAGATATATATAATATATAATGGATCGGGAGATTTTAGGCTTGTGTTAGCAATTCGATGGTCGCGATACGAGTTATCTTAGTACGTAGATCGAAGATATTATTGATTTACAGTTGAGTTTTATCTACAAATCAAATTATATCTTTATTTGCATTTTGAGTCAATAATTCTGTATTACGTCCATTTTTTTATGTGAGAAGTAGCAAACGAGCATGCAAGCCACCTTGTTAAGTAGTCACAGCACATAGAAATCTACGTACAACCACAAAAACGACCGAAATCCTATCTGCTCGAATGTAGATACATTGCTACTCCTGAGGACTAAGATGGTCGTCTCGCTTCAAAGCGTAGCCGGCAACCGCAATTAGCAAAGGTATAATAAGAGTTAATCCATGATTTAATTTTGAATATTTATATGGTAGAAGAGTAGTAAATGAGCGTGCTAGATTATTAATTAAGTAATATTTATTTATCAAAGATTTATTTAAAAAGAGTGCCGAGAGTTTTTTCCGCGAGCTTTTTCTCTCGTTCAATCTTAGACAACAGGGCAATGAACTGATTTTATAACGTACCCTTGAAATTCATTAAGTGTACGTTAATACCTTACTATGAAATAAAATATTTCAATTTGGCTATGTCGACATTGGTACCTCCCCTGTTGAAATACCGTTGTGTAATCTACTAACTTTATATATCAAGAGTCTACCAATATCTGTAGAATGCTAGAAATATACTAATTAAAAACGTGAAATAAAAACGTGTTGATTATAATTAGTATAGATACGTTTAATCTTTGTAAAGAATCATTGATTACCTATGATTGTTATCTTATTTATTACTTTCGTAAGGAAAATTCCGGAGAAAAAAATAAGTTAATAAACTTTTAACTGTAAAGTTGAGAAATTATTTTGCAACTAGCCATGTCATCATCAGAAGATAACTTTATTTTATCATGCATTCCTTAGGTATTTTTTTATAAAAATGTAGTTGTAAATGAGTATCAGTCCACCTGGCGAGGTTATTGCCGTATGACAATTGGATTTCTGTACAACTAGATGATCTGTAACTTTTCACGGCAATGCAAGATTTGCGTCAAATTAAAATTTAAAAAGTAAACGTTGCGTCATTTTTGGTCATAGATATAGTAGAGTAAACGTCAAGTTTTTTGCATAGCAACCCATAGACAGTAACATATGTCAATGTCAAATAGTATAAAGTGTAGAGCACTTAACTAATACAGAGAATAACAGCTATAGATTACTCTTATCACAGGGGGGTACCGATTAAAAAATCTATATTTTCATGATTTTTCGTCATATTAGTAAATGCCATTTAATTGGGAAAACTTGTAGATTGCAATCGTTACTTGTAACTACAGATTATAATCAAGATGCGCTGAAGTGCATGTGACGTCACTATGTAAATCGGTATCTACGAGATTAGTGATATCCTTTTACTCATATAAAGTACTTTAATTACTCTCTCTCTGGTTAAAAAAAGTACAATACTTATTTTTATATTGTCTACTTATTAATAAAATTTGCGCATAACCTATAAATTGGAAAAAAAATAACATGCGGTCTCCATCTTGGAATTATTTTTTATTATATCGTTTATAAATTATATCTTTTTTAGCTTCAATAAGTACAAAACTTTATTTTAATTTATAATGTGTAAGTAGCTATTATTTATATATCTGTGCATAATCTCTAAATTTGTAAAAATGAAAATAAAAATATGTGGCGTCAATCTTACTTCTGAGTAGCAACGCATTTGATCTCGTGATCTCGTGTCTTCAGAGACAGCTGTTCTCTACAGTTGTTCTGATGTCCAATTACAGCACTTACCATCAGTTGAACTGCACATGTTTGCTATTTAACCTTGGTATCAGATGAACTGTATGCTCGTTTGCTATTTTACAAAAAACAACAAATTTGTACGCTTATTTTGCAAGCTGGTGGACATATATCCAACAGCAAGGTACCACTTATGCCCTCATAATCCGTCGGTACGTTACCCTCATAATCTGCTACAGCTTCTTGTATTTCAGTTGGACAGGTTTTGCTACAAGTGACAACCATTAGTGTTCTCTAGCAACGCTGAGCTCAGACTGCAGTCTGTTTGAGGTTGTATGGATGTGCTGTGACTTAACATCAGGTGGACTGCATACTTAGTACGTTGCCGGCTGTGCTTAGAAACTGGGCCACCATCTTAGTTCTCAAGAGTAGTAACGCTACGAGCTCAGACTGCAGCCTGTTTGATGTTGTATGTGGATGTGCTGTGATTTACATCAGGTGTTCTGCATACTGGGCATTTTAGTATTTTTATCCGAGAAGTGCAGTAAACAAGTATGCAAACCACCTGATGATGAATAGTCGCAGCCCGTAGACATCCACGTACAACCACAAACACGACTGATCTATCTGAGCTCGAGCGTAGATACGTTGCTGCTGAGGACTAAGATGGTCGCCTCGCTTCAAAGTGTAACCGGTAAGCGCACCTCCAGCTGAAACACAAGTAATGCTTTATAACTGCATAACGGCGGATTATGATTGCGGTGGTGGTACCTACCCGGACGAACTATAGTTCTCTCATCATTAAAAGTTCTCAAGAGTAATGCTTCGAGTTCATACTGCAGCAGTTTGAGCTGTATGTGGATGTACTAACTCGGGTCAGTATTGCGGGAGGCGGCCCTAAACTGGAGCTTATTTGATTAGACTGAAGATACGCCGACAAATTACTGATATATTTTATTTTTTAACATCTGTGCATCATCTACGAATACACAGACGTAATGTCCGCCCCCAGTCTTGTAGCGCCGACGTAAAAAATGCATCTTCGTTCGCCCGTAACCCATTCAAATTTGTCGGTACAAAACAGGTGTGTAGCCGCAAGCGCGTCGCCAGAATTACACAGCAGTGTTGTAGCCGCAGGGAAAGTGTTAACATCACGTGGTTTGTATGCGTTTATTAATCTGTCCACAAAAAATAAGCTGACGAACACAGATAATAATAATAACAGATAAAGTTCCCTTGATCGCTACAGACGAGCATTGACTCGTTTCCCCAGAAATACGTATCAATATTATATCCTTCATAATAATACTATACTGAAATCAAGATTACATTTAAAGCAATTAAAATTATCAAAGTAGGTATTAATGATTATTGGCGAATGTTTCACGAAATTCGTATTATTTATATTGCGAAGAATGATTGAGTCTAAAAGAGCCCTCGATAAAGTTAACGTCACGCGTTGGATGGATATTCATTCGTGGTCAAATTTTATGGTACTTCCGCGCTTGGTTAGGCTCGTTAGGCATGTCGCGGTCGTTGTCGATAGATGAGTCGTTAAACCTTGTCGGAATCCATATTGGTGTTTCAAAAACCGCCAGACGGGGCATTAACTAATGAACAATTGGAGCAGGGTTGAGCGTGCTAACTCCCAATGTTGTGGATAAAAATCAGTCGTCAGTAGAACCGGAGAGTGCCAAGAGCTCTGACCCTATTCTCGCGCAGAATAGTAATAACAATTCTCTGCACGAGATATAAACCAGTCTTCCTGTATAATTATAAATAAATATTATTTGTAAAATGTATCATTAATTATTGCATTACTGCAATGACAACCTAAATCTGTTCATTAGCCTTTTTATGTGTACCGACAACATTGTGTTTTAAAATCATTAAATATATTAATTAATTAGTATTGTTACGTGCTGATACTTGCGTAACTAAGTTGTTACTCCCTGACCATAATGTTACTGACTAATTGACCGTTTGACTAGTTTGCCCTCAACCCTGATTAGTCTTCGCTCACCTTTGACTACTTTGCCCTCACCCCTGACTAGTCTTCGCTCACCCTTGACTAGTTTGCCCTCACCCCTGACTAGTCTGCGTTCACCCTTGTCTAGTCTGCCCTCACCCCTGACTACTCTGTGCTCACCCTAGACAACATTGTTTTTCTTTAAGATGAAAATGTGCGCACTCCAAAGTAGTCTACGCTCACCCATGACTAGTCAGCGCTCACCCCCGAATAGTCTGCGTGAACCTCAATTTTACAATGTCTATATATTATATACTTATATTACGCAACAGTATCCTTTGTTTACAGGGCTGGAATACTTAATTAATATTACCTATTATTTGTAAATGACATTTTCAAAGATGGAAAAGATGTGTGTTTTCGAGTTTCTTTCGCCGCCTCTACTAAAACGACACGTCCTTTCCAAACCTTACGAATCGGTGGTAGTTTATTGACGTTGAAAAAGAGTTCTGTAAAGAATTTAATTTACAGTAGAGAAAATATTAAAACTAATTATAATAAAAACCAAACTTAAACAATCTAAAGGGAGTCCGTGCCCATGCGGCATGGTTCCAAGAACGCTAGCTGCATTCCCGCGCTGAATAGGAATAGTAATTCTGTGAGTGAGATATGAACGAGCCCTCTTGTCACCGGCGGCGTCGATCAACCGTGTTGCTAATTGTTTCAAAAATTTGTTGGCACGCGGACCCCAGGGGCCAATGGTTTCGAACTAATCTACTTTTGGTTTCTCTCGTATGATCATTGAACATTATTTTGTTTGTCCACAGCCAAATTCATTCCATTCTTCGCTTTGTTGGTGGCGTCTCATCAAGCTGCAGTGCAGGAGGAAAGCCCATTGACCGGAGTTGACCCCAACTCGCTATCATGCGACCCACTTGGAGTGGTAAATATAGCTTTCATATATCATGTAACAGAACAAATACGACGACAGAGAATCAACAACTATACCTACATATTTAAAACTGAGCGTATGTTTACGTGGCTGTGACCACGAGCCATGCAACTGGTTGAAAATGTTAGGCAGTTAAGCGTCGGAAGTACCCTTTTTTCTTATACCTATTTTTGATATTTTTGCTTAAAAATATACCAAATAAGCGTTTAAGGTAACTAATCGTATGTCGCTGCAGCCCATACACATCCATACAACCTTAAATAGTACTAAAGTCCTGAGCTCGTACAGGATTGACTCGTTGCTTCTGAATACTCTACTGTACTATAGATGTTGGCGCTAAGTGTAGCAACGGCATAATAACTGAAATGACAGGATAGTGGATGATTGTTTTGGGCATGGTAATATCCAAACAAGCAGGACTGATACCTCTGAGCTTGCACGCATTGCTCTAACTCTAAGATGATCGTCGTTTAGGAGTTGCTTCGTGGTAAACAATTCAAATTCAAATATTTGATTTCATTGTAAGGTATTTACATACACTTAATGAATGTCAAGGGTACAATGTAATCAGTAGATCGACTTTGATCGCCTGTTGGCTGACGTAGACCAGGAGAAACTAGCGAAATCGACTCTTTTTAAATCAGTGATTGATAAATAAACATTATACAGTCATTTTAGAAAGATGGTGAGCACACGAAACATCTGTCATGAGACAATCTCTGCTTGTTCCAGATCCACTTGCTGCTACCCCATTTTACTGACTGCGACAAGTTCTACAAGTGCGCCCATGGCTTAGAAGTCGAGTTCGTGTGTCCCTATCCCCTCATCTTCGATTTCCCACTCCAGGTAAGTCTAGCACTTTCCCTCCGGCGTCCAACACTGCTATGTATTTCAATGGCTTGCGGACTGTATACATCTGTGTTGTACGTACCAATCTGTGTTGATTACGGGCGAACACAAAAGCTGTGTTTAAGTCGACGCTATAAGATTGAAGCGGACATTACATCTGTATATTCGTAAATGATACACAGATGCTAAAAATATAATATTGTGAATTGTCGGCGCATTCAGTCTACAGAAATAAGCGCAAGTTTATATATATATATAAGAGCCGCAATCAGTGTACCCAATTTAAACTTTCCCTCATTTTTGATTATCAAATATGTCCCAATTTAATGATATTGATTTTTTATTTGAGAAGTAGCAAACGAGCATGCAAACCACCTGATGTTAAGCAGTCGCAGCCCACAGACATCCACGTACAACCACAAACACGACTGAAATCCTATCTGAGCTCGAACGTAGATACATTGCTACTGACGACTAAGATGGTCGCCTCGCAAAGTGTAGCCGGCAACCGCATCTCTCCACACAAGCGGCGGTGGTACCTCCCCGATCGAACAGTTGTCCCCCTTTGATAAACTCCTAATGATTCCAGACTTGCAATTGGGCATGGGCCGCGTCATGCACCCTCCGTACTAAGGACTCCGAAGAAGAAGGATCCGGAGAGGCAGACTTGACCTGGCTCTCAGACAAGGCTGACGTTCAATCTGGTAAAAAATAGGGTGTGAAGCCATTTCATAGATGACCCCATGAACCTATCATCCGAAGTACGACATTTCATATTTGACATGCATTTACGTTTAGAGTTAAGTTCAAGTGATATTGTCAATTTTGTATAATTATGATCTTGTGTCAATAAATCTATTTAAATAAACATACGCAATCCCATTTATAACTATCTACGGTATTGTTGATGTATTAATAAATTTATATAAATAAATACATACTTAAATCCATTTAGAAAATCAATATCGGTTTCATTGGTGCCATTTTTTCATTACCTGTCATTCCATCTTCCAGCCATCCACGATTATCGATCCTTAACAGTCACTTTAGGTTATTCCTTTAGGGGCTTTAAAGGGCTTTTGCATGAATGTCTATTCTCATAGAGATTAACCCTTAAAAGTCATTTTAGTTTATCCCTTTAGGAGCTTTAAAGGGTTTTTGCAAGAATACTTATAGAGACTAACCCTTAAAACTTACTTTAGGAAATCCCTTTAAGGGCTTTAAGGAGTTTTTGTATGAGTATCTATTAGGGATTAACCTCTAAAAATGACTTTAGTACATCCCTTTAGGGGTTTAAATGGATTTTTGGTACATTCACCGCTTTGACTCCGTTTTGGCGTCACCATTTGGATATATTCACAGGGAAACGCCATTATCCATCTCTTATTTAGAACATTAATTACATTTGGATACATTAATCCCATACACCATACATTGCTACATAACACACCTGTAATCTGGGTATAATTTTAACGTTGTACATTTTCATTGGTGATGAAACACAGTCATACATAATTTCACTCAAACTGTATTTATGATGCATAAAAATATTTATCAAGCAAATACCAAATAATACACAAGCATTTACGTCTGAATTTGAAAAATCCCCTAAGGGGGTTGACAAGGTATACGAGTTACGTGAAAAAAGTAAAGTGGTAACGTACAATATGAAATTTCATATTTCAATGATATTTTATAATCATTATAATAATGATAATTCCTTTTTAGCATCTTTAAAACATATTTAAAAAAACTTAGCAAAGGTTACATAATGTTATCATAAAAAATGGCTATTCTTATCTTTTAAAAAAGAGTGCCGAGAGTTTTTTTGGCCGGCTTTTCTCCCGATCAATTAGCCAACAGGCGCTCAAAGCCTGTACTGATACATTGTATCTTGACGTTCATTAAGTATATGTTAATACCTTACAATGAAATGTTAACCTTGAATTTCAATTTGAAGTATTATCAATTAGGGAAAGGATTCTAAATCACAATTAATAGTGTACTTAAACTCTATAACACATTCCCTGCGGCTTCAACACTGCTGTGTAATTCCGGGCGCGACGCACTTGCGGCTACACACCTGTGTTGTACCGACACATTTGTATGGATTGCGAGCGAACAAAGGTGCTGTTTTTACGTCAGAACAAGACTGCGAGAGGATACAACGTCTGTGTATTCGTAAATGTTTTACGGATGCGAAAAATACAATAGCTGTGTGAATTGTCGGGATATCTTCAGTCTAGAGAAAAGAGCTCCAGTTAGGGCTGCCTCCCGCAGTCCTGACTCGATCTAATATGTATGCGTGCCGCGGTCGAAGCCTAAGCTTAAGCCTAAGCTTATTTGGCTGTTGTATGACACATAAAACTTTTTAAAAATAACAAAACCTAACAATGTCATATTACAATGCATTATAAATTTTATTTAAATATCATAAAATGTACATAATTAAAATAAATACCTATTCTCATATATACAATGATGAAAATCTTAAAACTAATTAAAATAAAAACCTAACCTAAACAATCTAAAGGGGGTCCGTGCCCATGCGGCATGGTTCCAAGAACACTAGCTGCATTCCCGCGGTGGATAGCAATCGCAATTCTATGCGCGAGATATGAACCAGCCCTCTTGTCACCGGCAGCGTCGATCAAACGTTGTACTATTCGTTTGATTTTTTTTATTATATATAAAACCAAGACGTGGTATAAGTGATACAAAACCGTAAATTTTTTCAAAGAAATAATGTAATGGAAAATCTTTAATGTCATCATTACTTCAGCTACGAGTCTCATCATGTCTTTAAGTCATTATTCCGGGCAATTACGACTTGCAGTAGCCGAGGGGACGTTTTAAAAAATAGATTTTTGAAAGTGGGAAAACTAGTTCGACCGGGGAGGTACCACCGCCGTGCTCATAATCCACCGTAAAGCATTACTTGTGTTTCGGTTGGAGAGGTGCGGTTGCCGGCTTTACTTTGAAGCGAGGCGAACAGGAGTAGCAACGTATTTACGTTCGAACTCAGATAGGATTTTGGTCGTGTTTGTAGTTGTAGGTGGACGTCTATGGGCTGCGGCTACTTAGCATCAGGTGGTCTGCATACTCGTTTTCGTTTGCTACTCTTCTCACATAAGAAAATATGTATGAAGGTGTATTTAAATGAGTAAAATACGACTGTTTGACAAAAATGAGTAAAGTACGACTGTTCGACAAAGTTAAGTAATGTCGGGCGCATTCAAAGTCAAAATTGGATGGGTGATCATTAGTAGCAAAAACTTTACGCACTTCCGTGCAACGCAGGGCATGTAAAGCCTCCGTCTCAATGTTATCGATAGGTGGCTGTCGTTAAACCTTAACGGAGGCCCTATGGGAGGTTTGAAAATATCCAACAAATATATATTTATAATTACTTAACACATTTCGCAATTAATTAGTTTTAACATTTTCATTATTGTTATTAAAATGTAAATAAATGTTGTATAAACTAAAAAAAAAAAAAAATATTCCCACTTAAACTTAACTTCAATATAAAATAAAAATAAAAATTAATTTCGACGAAATAGAAAATGTACTGTTTCAAGTAAAAATGTTTTTTCCAAATCGTTTAATAAATTACGGATTTATGTGTTAATAAACAAAAAATACGATTGAAATCATCCCGCTTTTTAGAGAAGATAAAAAATCTTAAATTGTTGCTACTGTTATGAAATACACAATATCCTAATGCATAAAACATGTTGCCATAACAGAAAATAACGTTTACTTCCAGTTTACAACATGGCCGGCTACATAAACTACAATAAAAACACTTCCGCATATGAAGAAATGTTAAACATAGCATGGCAATGTCAAAAATATTCCAGGAAATTGCTTCTGATAAATTTTATGACCCGAAATAGAAATCCCGGACGACATAAATGTGTCGTCGATATTTTATAACTTCTTATTACTATCTGTTTCAGATATCAAGTGCTTTAAAGTATTATCTGTTATAGTATCATAGATAATAATAAGGACAACGTTTAGATTTAATATTTTCAATAGTTAGGTTTTTATTATAACTATGTTTAGGTGATTTAATACTCTAATTAATATGTACATGAATAAATATGCACTTAAATAATATATATATTTAAAATGGGGAAATTATACTTCGACAGGGGTGGCATCACGTTGGGTTAAGCAATTCTTATGTTTCGGTTGTAGATGTGGTTGCCGGCTACACTTAAAAGCGAGGCGACCATTTTAGTCCGCAGGAGTAGCAACACATCTGCGATCGAGCTCAGATAGATATTCAGTCCTGTTTGAGGTTGTATGTATAAAAAAATATAATGTTTATCTGTGGCCTAAAATGTCAAAAAATGAAATGGCGGTAAAATAAAAATGTCATCTTTTCACATTTATTTATATTCGGAACCCGGCTGGCAATTTAGACGTAGGTAATTATATTTGCCGTACCTATAATAATTTGAATAACTATTGAAATTACCATAACAACATTGCAGTGATTCCACAAATGTAAATACGGTTATTATTAGTTAGCTATTTGCATCTCATAGACCATGCTTACATTGTAATTGTAATATCCTATAAAAAACATACAACCAGTTATTCTTACTTTTTTCTCTTATTTTATATCTTCGTGCATTTTGCGCAATTGAATCCTTGATATCAAACTTAAATGTTGCACAGATAAAAGATAATATTTTTTATCTATGCTACCCATCAATGTCATTTACATTTTTTAACGCAAACTAATGCACTAAGCGGCAGGCTTATCTAAGATTTCTTTACTGTTATTCCAAAGAACTTATAAGCTACCGGAACCGAAGTTAATGGTTCGCATACAAATGATCCGAATCGGGAATCAAATCCGGGACGGGTAAATTGAGTCACCGCGATTTTAATGGGCCATTTAACTAGCTATTAACGTTGAATATATCGATTTTACAGTCATTTAGATTAACATTTTTATGCGTTAACTAGAAGTTCGAGAAGGGCCTAATGATAACAGAATTTGTATCGAAACATTGAATAATAATCGTTTAAGTCTTATGAATTTTAAGGAAACTGTGTCACTAAAATATGATTACAGCATTCAGTTTATTAAATAAATAATAGTAAAAATAAACTAAAAAAACACGCTTTTATAAAAAAAAACAACTAGAAAAGGATAAATAAGAAAAAAATGTGATGTAAAAAAAGCATGGGGTGCATGGTATCAATAGATCACTAAAAAAGCACC